>PTEX01000017.1:7615837-7644249 GCA_003342815.1 Eudromia elegans
GGAAAGGAAAGGAAAGGAAAGGAAAGGAAAGGAAAGGAAAGGAAAGGAAAGGAAAGGAAAGGAAAGGAAAGGAAAGGAAAGGAAAGGAAAGGAAAACGTAAAGGCTTTTTAAAAATAAAATAGCGAGCCTCAGGGGAACGTATGACACAATCATCCTCCTCCTTTTCTTTCAGACGTCTTATACAACATACATGCACTGTCTTGTGGGAGGACCTCTGAGAGGAATCTGCCACAGGTGCTAGTAAAAGCTAACCGCATTTCTCTTGCAGCTTCAGAACCATCCGCCTCATCGTTCTGTTGAAATCACTCCGTGCAGTGTGTGCTGAACAGCTACACACAACCTCAAAGCAGCTTTGCTGAGACCTGAAGAGAGACCAGGAGACTGGTTGACCACGACAGTGCTACGATTTTTTGCTCCTCTCTAATCTTTCACAACACCCAGCTGTTTATTAGGTCTTTATAGTACTTAAGCTTACTTGTGGCTTTCTGTAAAACTGCAAAACAACAAATGTCCCCTGATTCTCAGGAAATCATACAAAACCACACTAGAAATCTGTCAGCTATTCTGAAGTGCGTTCTCACTCTGCTTGCTTTGGTAGGGATGAGGAGACTAAGAGAGACCAAAATAAAAACTGACCCAACGCTCTGCCTGAAACTGCAATGGAAACAAAAACTAAAATCTGCTTCAGCCTTTTTTCAGCCTTTTATTTTTTTTTTATAAAAAGGTAAATATCAGTGCATTATGTTTTTTCTCTTCAAGTTTAGCTGCCGTGGGAATTCCTGCTCATGAATAAACCTGAAAGTGAAGATCTCAAATGAAAGAGAGACCAGCTTAGCTCCCTGTGCTGGGAAAAAAGCCACATGTTTCCCATCTGACCGGCTCATGGGGCAGAGGACACATGCAGGTATGCAGCAGTGATGTCCATCCTCGGCACAGCCAGGGACCCCTTCCTGATGTTGGTGCCTCTTCCTCCCAGACACCCATGGAGACAATGTCCTTTTCAAAGCCTCTCACTTTTACACCTTCTGATCCATGTTAAATTCACAGCTTCTACCCGCTTTTCCCCCTTGGGCATTTTAGTGTTTGGGAGAAGGAATTCTCTAACGAAATGTAGGCAGCATCTGAGTCCGTGGAGAGAAATAGGGTACAAATCTTCTCATCCCAAAGCAGATACAAAAAAAACTTAGACCAAATCCTTTCTGAAAATGTCTCAGATGAGTGGCCACTGTATTCTGCCTGTTTCTAACACTCTTTTCTGAGGTATCTGCTACTTAATGACTATGGTTGAAGACAGCATAATGGGCTTCATAGTCTGACTCACTGCTTTGGCCAAAAACAGTGGCTACTGAATTCACTTGTGTTCTGTTAGATGCCTCTTGACAGCCTGTGCCCCCTACCTCCAGAATGGTTTCGTTATACATATGGATTGCATCCCTCTATTGCCCATTGCTGCTGCGGGGATGCAATTCAAATTACAGCTCTCTCCTTTGCCCACTAGTATTGGATTGGTTGTTGATCTACTGCAGGGTCCAGGCCATAAGCATCTCAAGTCACCTAATAGATACTTATTTATTAAGAGCGAGCCCCAGATAATGAATTTGAACATGTAGTTTTCAAGAAATAATTATCAGATATTTTCTCATTCTTTTGTTCTAATTATGATATTCTGTTATGTTTTGTGCCTGCTGTTTAATCACTAATTTATTGAAAGAAAGATCATGAGAATAATTTATTGGGAGAGCACTGAACAATATGTGTTCTAAATCAGTCACAGAAGGAAAATATATCTGTATTTAATACAGTCTGCATCAGCATCCTACCTATCTACCTAGCAAATGAAGAATAGTGTCTCTACCACCAACAGTTCTGTGAACCTAGCTTGTTTTTCCGCATCATCTTCAAAAACCAAAACCTTTTTGCTGTATCAAAGTAGTTCACTCCCGAACTGCCTAAAAATGCTTAATCCTAAGTCAGTGTCTCAGTGTTTCCAGAGGTCTTTGGCATTTGTGTTTTTGTTGCCACCATTCAGCAAAATGCAACCTAAACTCCCGAACAGGCTTCACCAGACCAGAAGCACATTTTTCAACGATTCAATGACTCACTAAACCAATTTCTCCCAGTTCCAGAGCTGCAGCATTTCATGGAAGCCAGCTCTTTGCTCAGTGATGACTATCAGAGGCGACTCCACCGTAGGAGTGTTGAAAGCCTGGTTCGTGGGCTGCACAGCCATCTAGAACTATCTTCTGCGGTGAATTGTATACTTCTGGCACTTCCTCCTCTGCCTTCTTTCATCTGATCGATCAGATTTGCACTATGCTGTTTACCAGGGATAAACTTGTTCCCTCTCCGATCAGCTTGCACTTTGATTTGTGTGGCCATGTGTGCTTTATTTGTCCCTCTGCTTTCAGCTTGGTTGGTTTCACCTCCTGAAGTTGCAGGCTATGCCAAAGATCTACAGCTTGACATCATATAGGAGGGTAGACAAGATAAGTCTCTTGTTTTGTCTACAGATATTTCTCCTTGCATGGAGAAGATGTCCCAAGTGTATTCAGAAAATTTTTCCCAGATCAGCCTGACAAGACCCTGGGCCATCACTACAGCATGGCCTGCTGCTCTGCTCCTGGCTGGTGGGAAGAGCTGTTTGCTTTGCCTTCCTCCATCCCTCCAAAGCCTGTGGCAGGAGCCTGTGAGGACTTGGCCTGAACCTCTTGACCTGGAGTCCTGGGGATGGCCAACCTGCACTTGTGCTTCTACCGGTGGCAATTTGTGCTCTAGACCACACTGTAGTGGAGCAGAGGGCCCATGAGCTTGATCCTTCAGCCACCCAGTCCCTCACTTATTTCTGCAGCTACTAATATTTCTTGCAGTTCTTCACAGCTCTTGTATTCCACTTACCTTATCTGCCTGCTTGACCCTTCCTCCAGTGTCTACGTGTTCTGTCATTCAGGTCTCCTTAAACTGAGTTGTCTCTTTGGGAAGCAAAGTGCGCTGTTCAGTATTCAAAGTGTAACAAAATTCAACAAAGTGTTAAGAGAAGCCTTCCTGAATTACCGAATACAAATGCTGATAACATTTGCTACCGCTTGGGACCTGCTAGTTACTCAGATACTTCACTGGAAGGTAGCTTTTGCATTTAGATTATGATTCTGCAATTTAATAGTAGCTTATTCTGAGAAGAAAAAAAAAAGTGGAAAAGACAAAATAAAGAAAGGAGATTCACAAAGCTGTCACAATGTAAAAAATCCCTTTCTCCACTGAAGAGTACCAAGGAAGATTCGAAGAGGTTGTTTCTTTTCCCACAATATCAGGCTGAATAAATACACTGAATAAATAAAACAGTGTTATGTGAAGTGCTATAAAACAAAACACCCAGTGGGAAAATAAATAAGTGTATATACATGTATATATGTGTATAAATATGTGTTTGTGTGTGTGTGTATATACATATATTTTCCCCATTGTGAAGTTTCTTGCTAATTGTATGCTCTATCAGACTAAGACTCAGAGAGATAGAGCCTTGGTTTGGGAGGTGACCCAGACCTGCTGCCATCAGGTCATGTCCTTCACACTGCAGCTACACCAATACTCAGGCTTGCCTTGTAGGTCACTGGAAAGCCCATACTGCACAGATATATCCACAGTGGGTCCCCGATTGCAGCTCTTGGTAACTGCCCTACTCATCCATGGGACCACCAACTTTCTTGAGCTTGTTGACTCTACTGGCACCCTGCTGGCCTTGCCGGCAGTTTCAGCCACACTTGGAGCCCACTCAGGTCTGCAGAAATGCAGGTGGATGCTCTGCAGCTCCATCTCCAGAGTTCCTAGGCCTTCCTTGCTCTTCTCCCTTCCCCAAGGCCAGGCCAGTTCCTGGCAGGATGATGCCAGAGTCACCAGCTTTGCTGTGCACTGCCAAGCCAAGCAATGGCAGTTTAGCCCCTTCAGGCAGGAAGACAGAGCACTGAATGCCAGAAAACCTGAGCTAAGTGCTTTTATTTCCTATCAGACTTCATATCTTACTCACCTGCTCAGACTATAAATCCTTTGATGAGAGATTGTGCCTTGCTGTACATGCGTATCACAGCTGATGCAGTCTGTTCCTACTGCTGACTCTTACCATGACATGAGAAGATTTTGCAAAGGTGGTTTCTGAAATAAGTGCACTGATAGCTCTGCTTATTGATGGTCATAGATCTTTCAAGCTTATAGATTCTGGGTTCTTTGGGTCCGTGTCTGAGTAGCCTTTTACACAAGAAAAGCATTTATGGCAATACAGAGAGTATCACAAAGCAGTGATATTCACAGCTACAGATTAGCGGTTCTGCTATGAGGGAAGGCCAGCACAGCAGGCACTTGAGCGGATGACCTATATTTGGTTTGTGGCTACATAGTACCAGGTACTTCACAACCCCACATGCTCCTCTCCTGTTATTCATATTGACTAATAATAATAACAACAACATGATTTTTGCAAGTTATTTACCACTCACACATATCTACCTTCAAAAAACCCCAGAGGAAATAACATGAAGTAATATGTTGTTTCTATTTATAATCAGGAAAAAAAGAAAAAGATGATTCCCAGTAATAAAACAGATAGATGTTTATCTGCTGTGACAGAAATGTTGAGTCAATTTTTTGAAATTCCAAACATGAAGTTTCCTTTGCTCATTCAAAGATGCTTCATCGTCTCTCACAACCTACACCACCACCTCCTCTTTCTCATTATCTTCACCAAGCTCCTTCCCTCATTCCTTATGGTGCTTGGATACATATGAAGAAATGGCCTGGGCTTACCCAGAAACATCAGGGGCTACCTGCTCTCCCCAGGGACTGTATGACTTTCTCCTACAGCCTTTGTCCATGGTGCCACCTCTGTTACCTGGCTGTGCAGGTGGCTCAGGGAAAACTTCCTATAGGTCACCTGCCCAGTGGCTTTTGCAAAGGCATCAGAAAAACATAAGCTGCCTCTGCACTAGCAATCCTTTCTTTATCTTCTGCCTCAGTTTTCCTGGCTATAAAATTGGACAAATCCAGCAGATCTTTCCTGTAAAAGGATGTAAGAACTAGGGTGGAAAAGCCTGGAGTTAATAATCTACTGCAGTAGATCCACTGGCATTGACGTCTCCTTGTGCTCAATATTGAATTCAAATAACTCTCTTCCAAAGGAGTTCCAGAATAAATAGAGAAGTTTAGAGTGGGCATCACCATCTTCCCTTGTGGAGTGGTCATTCACTCCCTTCCCATCCAAAGAGAAGCCTTAGGCTTTTGTCCTAAGAAATTTAAGGCAAAGCCATCAATAACATTTCTGATAAAATTACCCTCCTGTTTCAAGGGATTCAGCCAGCTGGTGAGGCCATTCATTCACATAGCAGTTCCCTGAGTAAATAAACACACTGTTTTCCTCACTGTGCAGCTGAGGAAAGTAGGCCACAGCACTTGAGTGACACAGCTCTGGTCACACAAGAAGGCTGTGGCAAAACCCAGATGTGAAACCAGATTTCTTTTCAGTCTGAGTTGCACCCATGGGCCAATCACCTCTAGAAAACAGCTAAAACAAAACAAAACACCATGTCAAGACATGTCCTGAAACTGCCTAGTTACATTAACAACATCCACTGCAGGTGAGTGGGTGCCTCAAACTTTCAATTATTTGCTATGCTGTTTTTTATTTGTTTGAAGCATTGCTTGAAGTTGCAATTTCCTATCTGCATGTTTTGATAAAAATACTGTTACAGATTTTCCCTGATAGATGATTAGAGTAGCATGAGTGAGCAAATGATTCAAGGCCTTGAGAGTGCCCTTACCAAGAGAAATTCAAGCAACTATTTAATCAAAATGAGCAACAAAGAGACAGTGCTGGTCCTGTCAATCCAGTAGCAAAGAGAAACAAATCCATGAAGCTGAGATTAATTAATTTCTGGCACCGCACCTTGAAATAAATGGCAGGTTCATCATCACTTAGCATTAGATGTCTTGTTAAATACCTTCCAGTCCAGTTGAGTTTACTGGTTCTGTTGTGCTCAATAAGTAGATTTCCAGGGAAGACAGAAGGAAGATTCATACTGATGTATCCTGAAAGACAGATTTAGCTCAATACAGAAGGAACTGGAATTGTGTGAAGCAAAAATACCCCAGATATTTGTTTATGTATCATTTACAAAAAAAGAAAATATTTTGCTATTACAAATTCATGACTGGAGTCATCTTAAGCATACTCTACACTTGGAGTACAACACTTACATCTATGCATAACTGACAGATTTCTATTCCTCCAGCTTGAACTAGCGAGTGTTTGAGGAGTTTCCTGGCTTGACTTAGAGATGATCTGAGTTACAGTTTCTGCAGAAAGAAGCAGCTGTTAATCAATAAAAGAGAACACCACTACAACTTTAATGTTTTCTCAGGCTCTAGTCCCCAAGATGCTCTTTACCCACAGGATAGAATTGCTATGCCTATGCCATGACTTCACCATCTATTGTTTTCCCACAATGGCAAAGAGAATCACTGATTTTTTCTTTTCCAGGCATTTGTTCGAGGTTGAAACTACACTAACATGACAAATCTGAGGATCCAGATTGAGTTCAGTGATCAGGAGTCAAGATGAACTACTCTTATTTAAAAGAAGCTGAATGTTTACAGATTGTAAAGAGCCATCTCTTTGCATACAGCTGACTCAACATTCATCTGTTCTATAAAGAGATGTTTTTCAACCAGTTTTTTTAAGACAGCAAAAGTGTTTGTATAGAGAATAATTTAAAATGTCATAAGCTTGGTTTTAAAGAACCTTAAGCTTTGTGTTTGTTCCCTCAGACTCCATGAAGYTTTCATAATGAAACCCCCAAAAACTAGGTGATATATATGGTTTGGTCTGGAAACCATGAGCAATTCTGTGGTTTTGCTTGGGTTTGCACTGACACTAGTCAAAACTAGCTAGCTTYTTTTCTAGCTGAATTTTACTTAGAGATTTTGAATTCATTCATACCTGAAACTGAGAGCGAAAGGTAGGGGGCATGAACCCATATAGTCTAAAAGAAGGAAAAAGGGTTTGCATGAAACCGCAGCTCAGGTTTGCTAATTGAGCTTAGCACCAGGTTGAGTTGCTCTGCATTGTTTGCTGCTGATTCACTAAACCATATTTGCTGTTCAGCAGACCCCAAGACTCTTGGCTASCTGTGATTGCCATGTTGTTGTGGGAATATATACATATACAGGGATATTGCTGTTTTCAAGGTGGCATCTTTGAAGGCACAGGTGAGCGTTGGAGAATTCCTTCTGCCTTTTTCTAATCAACTAGATACCCACCTGGATATCCAGTTTTTCCAAAGTGGAGCAGAAATAAGGAGAAGGAGCTCTGCTAGAAGAACACTGGTTATGTCATGCAGCAATTCATGGTGATAATCCTTTTGGCCACTTTTTAACCTCTCAGCTGTTGTTCAGACATTCTGAGAAGGGTAAAAATCTTGATTTTCCATCAGAAGYGCTCCTGTGGTGTGTTATATGCTGAAGAAAATGCTAAGACATCTGCATAAAGGCAACACAACCAGGAAAAAAAAAGAGGAATTCTGGGGGGRAAAACAACCTCAGAATGCCCAAGATAAAATCTTTCAAACTAAGCTTACAAAAATTGAGCCTGACATTTCTAAGTTTCCTAGGTTACATTAATTCAAGAGAAATTGAAGGATAAATGATGTGAGTATCAACATAAATGCACAGAAATTTTATGCACTGTGACTTCAATCAAAGACAGAAACACCAAATTTAATTTTGCAGAGRACATATAGAACAGGATAGGTGTTGGATATATATTTCTTGTGGATAAGAAATACAGCTTTAGATATTTCTAAGGTAATTGTTTCAGTAGATGCTGTATTTTGCCTTACATTTCCCTTTATAGGGACAAAGAAAGATTGTATCTCATGGTGAAGTACTCTGCTTTTTCAATCTCTCCCACAAATTTTCTCTTTCCTGTGTCAATTAATGGTCAGTTTATCAGCAGCAATCATGCSCTGACTGCCGTGGCTTTGATGCAACACAGCGATGCCTTGGTTTCCCCATCCCCTTCTCCCGATACACCTGATGGAGGTGGCACTCATTCCCTGGGTCACTGCTGCAGGATGATATTTTTAATCCCCAAACTTGGCATTTTCAAGACCTTTAGCCTCTACTGGTGCCCAATCAGGAAGGTGGCATTTCTCCAACATGGTGGGTAYGATTTTTTTCCACAAACTGTGCTAACAAGACCTAATTTAAAAGGACCTCAGTCATTTCCCCTTCCTTTAGCTATCTAAAAGGCATCYGGATCAAACTACTTCTGAGTTAATTTTATAATTTCTCCTTGATAGTGTCTTAGGACACAAATACTACCAGAGTGAGTCACTCCACCTGACTAAGATAACGACATTAGGCTAGGATGAGTCACTTGCCAGCAGTCCCAGTGCTCCCTACTACCTAGAGAGAGAGCAGAGTACTCCTCACTCCGACACCTGCCCTCAAAATTGGCACCCAGAGGTGAGATGCTTTACCTGCTTTACCCCCAGCAATCCTGGAAAGCCTAATCCTTGTCAACAGTAGCACTGTCAAAAGCCAAGTTTACCTGCTGCCAAAAAAAAAAAAAGGAAATTAATTATGGGAAAATGCGTATTCAGAACTGTAAATTCGCACAGTTGCAAATTTGAATAACTGCAGATTAYTCAGGGCAGGAGACTGATCAGCTCCATTTAGAGGTGTTGACTGCAGCTAAACACTGTATTGTTTCAAGGAGGCGACTGTTACTTCTTTATGGTGATTTTGTTGTTGTTGTTTTTACTTTCAGCTATGTTTATGGGAGACCAGAACAGAACTCCAGTGGCTTAGGTCTGACCTGCGCTGACTACTGTGAATAAAAAGCTCCAGGTGACTTTCATAATTTAAAAATGGTCAAAACRTCCCTATATGCTCAAACTCCTCATTCCACTCACAACCACAGTGTACAGGCTTGAGGATCCTATTGGGGAGCATCAACTGCCCTGCTACTCTATGTAGGGACAAACATGAGCTGGTATCAGACATGTCCCCAACAAGTCTCTCCAGTTGTAAGGGCCAAAGTAGAGCCTTGCACACAAAAATGGTCGGGACACTGGAGTGCACAGCAGTGATGAAACCCCAAAGGCCGTGTGGAGCATCTCCTGACCAGGGAGATGAGGGAACCAGCAGTGAGCCACGAGTCATCTCAGATGACTTTGTGGTGACCTGTAGCTCTGGTACCCAAGGCAGCCAACATAACACTACTGCAAAAATTTTGTGGGCTCTTTTCTTCCTTGGGCTGCAAGGACAGGAAAAATAAACAACTTCACAATCTKCCATGAGAAGAAAAGTGACGGATTTTTTTTTATTTTGAGAACAGCAAGCTATTKAAGACTTTTAGCTTGTCCGAATTAGAAGTGTACTTTGATCCTGCATTCTTTTTTTTCTTGTGATGTACAGATTGCGTTTCAAGCTAGATGTGACTTTGACTTTTCCCAATAGGATTTAATATCTGAACAACAGACTCAGCAGATTTTGCATATTTCCTTTTCCAATATGATAGAGAAATTTATTAATAGTCAAACACAGAATGCCATTTTTTCATGTGGTCATTTTTTTCTAGTCTGGATGCACTACAGTGCCAGCTAAATTCAACTATGATACAATTCCACTCTTCAAGTGAATTTTAACCAGAGATCATTCATCCTCTATGAAGGTGTAATTATTTTGCAGCTGACCTCCGTATTACTCAGCTCCCCTTAACCCAGAGCTTTTAATACACTTTTTATTGGTTAGGGAACACAAGTAACAGGTTTTGACATAAATTAGACCAACAGTGACTGATGCTCCAAGTTTTATATTCATTTCATATGCAGGTATACAGCTAATATTATAGCCAAACATTTCCAAACGTTTATAACTGCTCTATTTGTATCACTTTATTATTGCATTTTAGTACCTATCTTAATGCCTCTGRTTTCTACCTGCATTTCAAGAAAGATGGATAGTGCATATCACATACAGGATAAAAAGATGTTTTTCCCCTAGAGCMAATTTTCAGCTAATTTAATACACATGCTTTTCTATTGCCTTACAAGGCTGTCTGAAATAATTCTTTTGAACAAAGGAGATAATAGCTTCATAGTAGGCATAAAACACTGTGTGGCTTTCCAGGGAGATAATATTGCACATAGGTAGCTCTAACCTTTCTGTTTTTCTCCTATATTTTTGCAGTTTGATGTCTATTTTTATTTGGTGATTTTATTTGAGAAACAAAGTAGCAAAAGAACATTTCTATTCTTGGATACTTTCCAATATGTTATAAAAGCAGAGACTTGGATGACAGATACACAGCATCTCCCTCAAAAGCCTGTTTTATTGCAGCGGCCAAAAATATCTTTACAAAGATGTTTTAAGACTAGGATATCAGAGTGTCATTTACTTTGTTCTGTGACCAAGCTTGGATCAGGAGCACAATAGGCCCAGATTCCAGTAACAGTCTGTTTTTCTTTTTCTTTTCTTTACCTTTGTTTCAGGCTAAATTACTGACCTTCAATAGGAATTACACTACACTATGTTTTTGAAAATCCCTTCTGTAGTGCTTTACTCTGGCAGAAGTGGGGGTCCTCCACACTTCCAATTAAAAGCAGAACATTTCTAGCCTGGAAATTGCACAGCTTCATCTCCCCCTCTGATGGACAACATAGTGCATGGTGTTCAAGAAACCAGAAAACAAATGTGGGCTCAACCTCTTCCAATTCCCAAGTGAGGATTCACCTGTTACTCCTGTAGGAACAAACAYTGCAGCAATTTTCAGGAGTTAGGTTGTAGTCTGTGCTCAGCAATAAGATCTGGGCACAAGTACCCATGCCCCTCCGCCCAGGCTGGGACATGGGGTACAACCACATGCCAAAGCACAATGCAAGGGAGTGAGTCATTGCAGAAAGCTTAGGAACCTGTGATTCATATCTTGAGTGCTAATGGCATTTTACTGTAACCTCAATTGACTGATTTTGCATTTCCATTTTAAGTGATTTGCAGGTGCCTGAGTGTGTTTGCGTGTGTTAATGCGTGTGCACATAAATGTGCGGGGGCACCCAGGAACACTTCGGCTAAAAAACCACTATCTTTAGGGGGAGAGGAAATGTCAGGGATCTGTCTTTGGTAATAAGAGCCTAAAAATTATTTTTGCTATATAAGACAATTACCATCACTGCTATCCTAGGAATCTGTTTAGGTAACYGGAGAGATGGCACATTTTCTACGTGCTAGCATAGATCTTTAAAATCTAAGGATCAGATTTAGGCAGCAAACTGCATGTATAAACACAAATTATGGTTTTGGTGAGAGATGAACCCAATTCAAGGACAAGACAAAGAGAGTYCTAAAGGTATCTATGCCCTCAGTGCCCTTGGATTTCAGCAGCAGTTGGTTCCTAAGTAGCTCTGAAGAATTGGCCATTAGTGTCTTTCAGGAAGGTTTTCAGTTCTCACAGACTTCAAACGAGTGCAAATTTCCATTGACTACATGGATGGGTTTTCAGTTCTCAGCAAATTTGGTTTCTTTCTGCTGAAAAGTAGTTAAACAAATATTAAGAAGGGGCTGAGATCCTTTGTATTTTTCTGATAAACAGAGTCACTTGTAAACTCTACCAAGAAATAATTAGAACTTCTGGTTTTGTGGTTCACTTGTTTTCTCTCCCTTTATCCTTTTACGCAAAGATCATTGCTGCCAAGGCTGCAGTATGAGCTTCACAGTAAAGAGCCGATGCAAATACAGGGCGAAYACCTGCTGCTCAGCCTCTTGAACTGGAGCTGGGAAGAATGGACATGGAATGGAGAGTGGAGAATGGAATGCTGGTCAGCAGGCACAAAGGCAGCGAGCTGTGCCCTGGAAATCAGAACGATGCAATTGGGCAGAGAGTGGGACAGAGTTTGCAGAGGACATCAGCAGGACGTAAAGGGAGCATTTCACTAAAACTATCTCTGAAAATACCATGTCATCTAAAAGCCAGGGGAGACAGTTTACAACATCTTGAGCTCACTTATTCAATGAGGATATGAGAAGGTTTATTTATTGCCTAAGAAAAAGTTACAGAAGCATTCATCTATCCTGCAACGTTACTCTCAAAAATTACTAGCTGCCTAACAGAATGCTTCCCTTAGCAACATTTCAAGCTATTTCCTCCAACACAAAAGGAGAACAGTTCATTAATCTTACTTAGGACAKCCATAGGCACTTACCTTCGTTATTCAGGAATTTTCTGTTGCATAGTATCATTCATTGCAGGACTGGACACTCCGTGCTCCCGTACATTAACATATTATGCAATCTTACCAAAAGATTTCAGCATTTCTGGCTCAGGGCTGCGATGGGCTCCGACACTTGCCAGATTTTGCTTTTGAACCACACCTGTAAACAGAAGAGATCACTGTAAACATTGCGGTTTTACAAGTGGGCTGACTGATTTTAGCTTAGAAAGTAATAGGCCACATTTATTCCACCTTGCACCTCTTCATGTGGGGGGCTGAATTTGTTCCTTTTTTCCCTCAGTGGGCTTCCCTAATTCTTCTTTATTTAGCAGACTTCACCAGCATAGTATCTGGCTGCCTACTAAGAAGTGCATTTACCTCAAACACGTTACATTTTGGAGAGGCGCCTGTGCAAATTTTTGTGCAGCCACGGAAGCCCATGAGCCCCCCAGAGAGGCCCCAGAAAGGAGCAACCTCTTGGTGCTGCAGAGGAAAAGGTGACATCACAGATCCTGACTCAATACACGGCTTGTCCCAGCCCACTGGAATCAAGCCCAGCTTCACAATCAGAAAACTGTCTTAAAACTACTCTGTCGCTATTCCTCTGTAGTAAGGCATCTCCTTGCTRAGGTGTATACCTGGAATCCAGCATGAGCAAGAGAAGCTGAACCATCTTTTCATGTACAGGAGAAGCTAAAGGGTCATTTTAAGATCTTTTTAGCTTGGATTCTCTCTGCTGGTTTTCAGAGTTGCCACGTTGTCAGAGGGGGCTGGGGGACGATGCTGGGACGTGTATGGTCTGCATCCAAAACATGGGTTTGCTGTTGTATGGGACTGACTGACTTGAGAGTTCAGTGAGCCTTCCTCAGCAAAAATGTGTAAATCTCTCCCTTGCAGCTCAAGATTAACTTGCAGTGCAAACCAGGACAAGCAAGAACCACATCTGCTAGTACCTGCACAAGAGTTCTGCACCCAACAGGCAGGCCTCCGTGGGTGAAAATTTACATCATCCACTCTTCAGTGACAGATTTCTCGAAAAAGCCTTAAGCAAGGGTGTTACACAACTATCTCATCTTTAGAGAGAAAAAGATGCTTCCTTTTTTCTCTGATTAAAATGGATTGTGCCTGTTTCCAAGACGACAGAGGGATGCCTTTCCTCTGGACGATATAATAGTGGAAATCTATAAAAGCTTTTGCAGTGTGCTTCATTCAAGAAGTGAGTTTATCTGCATTTCCTGCTCTGATAAGTCTTCCTAAGGCATGTCTCAGTGCTGGAGGCAAATTATTGATTTAAATGGATTATTCATAAGACCTTATTTGGCCATTTTTATGTCCTTCTGTCACTGAACTTTCACTGTCACGAGCATGCCCGGGAGCTAGCCCTAGTCTAGGGCATCTGAGAGTGTCATGGGTAAAGTAGAAACTAGGATTAATTCACCAACTTCAAATAATTAGGACACAACGGTGAATACAGACACCCAGAACTCTGTGGGCACATCCTACATTCAGCTATTTTGATGTGACTGATTTCTTTCTATGGCTTTTCCTCAGCTCTCATCCTGCATCTAAGGCACCATCCTGGCACAGTTCTATGAAATGCTTCACTGAGAACTCCTCAGCCATCCTCAGATCTTTGCAGGCAGGAGCAACAGTCACCAAACCCAAAGCACAGGTCATATCTGAACCCGAACCTCTGGAGATTGCAGCACTAGGATAATACTAAGAATAAGAAGAGATTACTCTGTGTAACAGGAAGGCAGCGTTCATGGGTGATTTACTGTACTGAACTGCAAGTGCGCTGAGTATAAAGTGAAACAGAATTTGCATAGCACTCCGTTTCACAGAAAGCCCGTGGCAGGGCGGGGGGACTGAGTTGGGCAACCGTTCACCTTCTGACATCAGAAACCTTGATGCTGCATACAAGACTGCCGTCGCGAAATCCCTGATCAAGAACATGAAGCTCCTTCCCCTCTTCACAGCTGCGTCCTGCTTCACGCCCCCAGGTCCCTCTTTCTTCGTACCACAAATGATGAAGTTTTTTTTCCAGATCACATGAGCCAGGATGAAGGGGGAAAATCCTGCAAGGAACAGAGATGGGCTACGAGTCGAATCTGATCAAAGGGAGATACAGAGCAGTACCCTGAGAGCTATATAAGAATGTGCTCAGCACAAGAGCAAACTCTTTTTCAGGTGAAGGACTCTCATGAATCAGCCATGCATGTGACTGAAGACACCATTCCAAGGAGGCTTGAGGCTACCAACAAAATGTGTTTACATTCCATCATCGCTACCCTGGTTGCTTTACTCGTCTTTGCATTAGCCACCATCATGGTCTTAGTCATTCAGAGGACGGTAAGCAATTTCTAACTTTACTCTTGGCTTTCAGTATCTCTCTTTTTTTGTTGTTGTTTTTTAATTCCCACTTTCCAAAAATCTTTTTGTGCTGGAAAATCAGTCACTGCTACCTCTTATAAGTGCACATACATGAGTTAGTGATGAGAAGGACAAAACAGAGAGGCAAAGAACTTGTAAGAAAATAAGCGACTTCTGTATGGGCAGCACTATTTTCTAGCATGCGGTTACTTCTATATGGAAGTGGAAGGGCCATAATCCAAAGCCTCTGTTCAGCCTGCTTAGGAGGAGAGGTGTAGAGAGATCAGTCCCTCAGCTTCTGCTTTCCTGTAGGGTTTCCTGTGGCTTCTTTGGTGTATGAGATGGTCTGGTCTGACAATGCCTGCAGTTGTTCTTCTGACATGTTATTAATTGCTTGGGTGGCAGACACGGCATCTCTAGATGTTACATGGTGTGTGACATTGCTGGAAACTTAAGGTCAAAACCACCAAAACAAAAAACAAAGGATGCAGATAACATTTGTGATAAACACCTAGAAGTCAGGTTCTGTCAATGAGACCTCAGCTGGTCAAGGAGCAAAGAGATGGGGATGCATTGAATGGAGGGATGAGACAGCAGTGCTGCCTGTTAGGAAGCAGTAGGATGTGATGAAGCAGAGCCCTCCTGCTCCCAGAGCAGTGGATGTGGGACAAGCAGCTCACTGTGCCTCTCTTGTCACTCCTGGGTGAGATCCTAATGTGAAAAAAGAGAAGTAGCAATGGCAGCAGAAGGACATAAGTTGAGGACAATTTTGACAAAAGATGTCTACCTCTCCCTAGGAGTGTGTCTACCTTTTTAAAATAAAGAGGACCTCTCCAAAGTGGGTTGGGGAACAAATGGGGAGCCAGTAGCCCGACTCCAGCTACGACAGAGGCAGTACTTCCCTCTGGTGTGAGTGACAGTGGGTATAAATGGAGCATTTCTGAAATTCACCATAAACTTCACTGGCATAAAATGCCCCGTTAGAAGTTTCATTAGCTTAGAAATCTTATCACCAAATCTAAGTGCTGAAGTAACCTCTGCTGTTAATCACAGAAGGAAAGCACCACTCAGCTGCTGAAGGAAGTTTGTCATGGAAAACAATATTTGACCTTTTAGCACAGCATTTTCTCTTATTAACTTGATCTTGTGCACATTTCTGTGCCTATACATGCATATTATCCAGAAATTGAACCATTAAGGCTTGAGTGAATATTTTAAGGTTTATCAGCAAGCAGTCATTTACTTGAAATCACTGTTCTTCCAAAAAAAGAAACAGTTTGAGCATGGTTAGAATCATACATAGGTATTTTCAAATGATAAGTAGTGGGATATTAAGGGAGATCTTTTAAAAAACAGTCCAGGTAATTACAGAATTGCTACAGCTACCCTATCTAATGTGGCTTTCATTTGTACTTATCAGGAAAGGAAACATTAAACGAGTTATCAGGATAAATACAGCTACACCAGTTGCTAGACAAATTATATTACTGAGAGAGAGAGGGTTTTCATTTAAAAGAATAATGGCATTATTGCAGCTGCTTTGGAAACTGGGCACTATTTCTATTACATCATATTCATCTCCCTTCGATAGAGTATTTATACTTGCTGAATAACTTCCAAGGGTGCTGCACTCAAATACTTAAAACCCCTAAAAGGGGCTGCAAGGATGGGGAGTCGTTCCCGCACTACCTGGCATGTTCCTGCACTAACTGCTTGTGATTTATGTATGTTTTTAAAAAAAAAGGAAAAAAAAAAAAAGCTTGCTGTAGCCTGCCACAATCAACGCTAATTGGCCCCCTCTGCTGGGCAACCTCGACAGATGCAGGAGGAAAAAACAAAACAAAATAAAAAAAAAAACCCACATAACCGAAAATCCTCATTGAAATCTGCTTTCCCACTTGTGCAGGAAAAAAAACATTGAGGCATTTTAGGAGAAAATTGCACTATTCCTTCTGCTAGGGGAGCAATCGCAAAGTCTGGTGGCTTTTTGAGGGTGATACTTTTGCCAGAGCATCACCATAAAACCTTGGCTTCAGGTTACTGCTTGCCCACCTTGTGGTTGTTGTGTCCTGTTGCAATTTCTGTTCCCACACCTCTGGGATGAATGGCTCCAGCCACACCGTGCACTCACCGTGGCTAAATCCTCAATATGTCGCTCGGGAATTGCAGGCTCCAGCTACAGCCGGTCATGGAAACGTGGTAATGACTGCTCAAATATCTCACACACAAATGAAACATCAAGGCAAGTTGCAATTCAGTACATGGCTTAAGCCAAAGCAATGAAGATAGTGGATTGAGACCCTTCTCAGACCAGCAATTAAAGCCCTAAATGCAGGTGGCAGTTCTGGTTGGGGAATGCATCTTTCTGAGCTCATTAACCCACCATTGCTCAGGAATAATACAGGAATAACCAGCACTGGCATAACAACACCCTGCAACACTCACTCTCTGTGTTTACGACTCCTCTGCATTTAGGACCAGCCTGGCTTTATAGATTTGCTTCTAATGAAGGGGAGATTGTGAGATACATTTAATAAGAAGGTTTGGACCATGTAACAGGTGAGGGTCCATGCTGATTCAGTTTGTGAAAACTTTCTTGGAGAAAGTAACAAGAAATGGCTTTCACAGGCATCTGCTTATATTTTTCTCTAATGGAGTAAACTCAAATTATTCTGTTTGTTGAGTAATGACTGAAATACTTCATTACTAGCACCCAAAGTCATTGCAGACAGAGTGAAATTCATTGTAATGGTTTCTTTTTCCTGAGTTTGCAGCTGTAGAATTTAATCTCTTTGAGCTTCTAGTCTATATCTCTTTATATTTCAAAATACAGCATTATATGGAATAACCCTGCTATTAGAAAACAGCAATACCAATAATATTTCAAACCAAGCTCTGAATTTTATTTGAATGTCTGCTCAATTATTTCTAACTGAATTGCTTTAGTATTTGGTGTTCTTGAGGTTGTTGCTGCAGGCCTGGGAGCCGTCAGTGGTTTAACCTGCATTGGAAACAATAGTCAAGCAAGCACACACTTGAGGGGTTGACATTTGGATGGTGGAACACCACGTCACTGGTGTGAAGAAACACCACGGACTAAGTCTACCGTATTTACAGAGTCAGGCTTGCTTCCTACAGCTTCCTCTGCCATCCTGACCCTTGGGTTTACCTCCCAGCAAGAAGCAGAAGAGACATGAGGCAGGATGGACATACTGCTGCTCTGGGACCTGTCCTGGGCATTATGGCTTCTATTTCTGGCCACCCACGGGTTTTCCAGAGATGGATGTTGTTTTCAAAGGCCACCAGTCCTGCATAAGGAACATTACTCTACCCTACTCTTTTCAAGCTTTGCAAGCCACAGGATGGGGAGKTTAGAGGCTTTGGCTTCAAAAATGATCCCAGCAAAACCTGCACAGATTTCCTACAGCACTGAGACACTGGATGGCCATGTCAGAAACATAGATTCCTAGATTAGGAAAAAATGGAATGTCCCAGGCCACACAAACAGCTACTTTCACCGTTTTTTTGCGTGCCACAAGCTGTGATGAGAGATGCACACAGGTGAAATTAGGGTGTGTGAAGAAAGTGATAATTGGAAGCCTATACTCCTAGCAAGCCTCCTCAGACCTGTGTGTGTGTTTCTGTGGGAGCTGTACGATCCCCAGTGACTGGTGACGGCTCCTTGTGTATCAGTCTCCAAAGGAAATTTTTAGGATTTACTTTTAAACCTTAACCTTGACTTAAACCTTGGCTTAACCACCAAGCTGCCCAGCTCCCAGAATAACCATCCATTCCTGTGCTTCTCTTTCAGGCTGCTGATCCTGCTGCAGAGGGTGTTGCAAAACCTATCAGGACAGGTAAGACACCTCAGATGTCCATCAGTACAATTTGCCTGATTTGTAATGTAAATATTGCTCAAGGTGAAAGCTGAACTAATCAGGAACATCTTAACTTTCCACATGAAGCTTTAGTGTTAAAAATAAAAAAAAGAAAAAAAAAGAAAGAAAAAAAAAGAAAGAAAATCTTTCAAATTAGTCTGCACTGCTGGAAACTAGGACACGAGGAAATAACTGAATTTCTGAATTTACCCTCAAGTGTCTTTGCAACAGAGCATTTTTGCCATAGGATGTGAACATCAGTTTGACTGTTAGGTCTTGGTTTAGAGGCTGGCTCCTGCTTTTGCAAGTGCTGAGTGCAAAGGCCCTGGCACGTGTTTCAAAGCAAGTGATGACTCCTGAGCTCCCTGGGCCTGGAGTCATCACGTATTTTTTACTGGTTCGTGGGAAAAAAAAAGAGGAAAGGAGAAGATCTGGGAGAAGCAAGTGGGAAAAAGCAGGAACGACTTATGTCCTTCTGCTGCCATTGCTACTTCTCTTTTTTCGCATTAGGATCTCACCCAGGAGTGACAAGAGAGGCACAGTGAGCTGCTTGTCCCACATCCACTGTGTCTGTAGTCGAACCCATGCTGAAGAATGAAATTATCTTCTAATAGCTTCCTTAGGACAAAAAAACCTAAAATATCTTCCTATTGAGGCTGTTTTATCAGCCCATTACCTTAGAGCTGCCTGGTCCTGAGCACTGTCCATGCATCCTGCACCATAGGGGACAAGGGAAACCAGCTTGGTCTCCTTGGCACTTAGCCCACAGTGTGACTTTGCTTTTCTTCCTTGTACTTTTAAATCCATATAATCCTATTGACTTCAATGGGATTTCTTCTGACTTACATGCTATTAGTGCAAAGCCAATTAGCTGATGTGGTTGAACATATCCACTGATCAGTGCTGAAACTCAGTTCAATTTCAGTAACGTTTCAGACAAAAGAATTAACTTCAGAAATAAGCCTGGAAAATAGTTATCAGTTGCCTCAGCAGAGCGAGGACAGGAAATGTCTCTATACAACATTTTTTTTTCCATACCATGTCTTCTCAGAAACACAGCTGATGTCACCAAATAAATGGCTTACACACACACACACACACACACATGTATAAACCCAGCTGACGTCAATGAATGCAAGCACAGGTTAGCAAATGTGAAATACAGTCAGATCAGCAAGAAGTTGACCTGAAGAGGTAGTATGTGAATATCCTGAGCCAGCACAGGACAGATACAGCTCCTGGGCAGGAGTGGGGTTGTGCTGGTTTTGCAAAAGTTATGGGGCTGCAGCTTCCAGCATCTGCTCCAACAGCAGGGGATTTTCTGCCTTAGAGGGTAAAACCCCTCTAAATGTCCCAGCATTTCGATAAAAGTAGTCTCCCTCCCTTCAGGACATCAGCGGACTGATGGCTGCTGAACGTGGCTCACCAGAGATTGCTGCGGCCACTCTGATAGCATTGGTCTGGAGTAAGGGCCGGAAGGGTCTTCTAAATTTTTTTCCCTATTCCATATCTCCAAAACTGCATAGTGTCACACTCACTTGAAACCAACTTTCATGTCAAGGTAGAAACTACAAGAATACATGACTAAAAGCAGGAAAGTAAGTTTTGCTCTTCCTCTGGGGATTTCCAGCACAGCCAAGGGAGTTTGGTAGACAACCTAGTCATCTGTAGAGCGTAGGGAGCAACTGCTTCCTTCCAGAGAGCTTTGGTTAATGCAGCTAGGAAAAGGTTGCACTTCCTCCCAGACATCCACATCCTGTCTCTCTTGTGGCATGAGTGTGAAGATGGCAGTGTTAGAGAATACTGACACTTGTCACTTGCACATGTGAGCAGCTTCCCCTCGATTCATACACCCAACTGAGCAGGAACCTCTGAGAAATCAGACCAAGAAGATACTACAGAGGTGCGGAGATGTGAATTGCTTTCCTTGTATACTTAGTTTCAGGAAATTTGTGAAAATCAAGATACTTAGCCGACTCTGCAATTAGTAGCTCCTTCCTGAGCTGCTTAGCCACATCCACAACCACAACAAGGCCAGGAGATGGAACGAGGAAGAAGTCAATGCAAAGGGAAATAATTACACATCKGTCTGGTGCAACCACCCAGGGTACATAGGGTTATGTTCTATTTTCCTTAATGTATATACCGTTGATACATGTGCACTATAGCATAAAAACCATAGGGCTGTACTACCTCTTCTCTATGTAGACAAGAAATAAGTTAGGAATAATCGGTGTCAGCCACTGAAAGCCTCCCTCTGTAAGAAAGGTCAAGGAAAGTCTTACAAAGAGCAAGCGAGGAAATGAAACACATCTAGCGAGGACGTGAAGCACAAGCGTAAGCAGAGGGGYGTAAGGTCAGAGCTGTAGGTGCTGGCGATGCACATGTGCAATTCCATATACTTAAGGAAATAAATAGGCAGGAGTTGCACACATTTCTTTGCAAGGGAAATAAAAGCCAGTGCAATAGTGGTGATGAGATCACTTCTTCCTGCTTAGGTGAAGGGCAGCACCTGAATGCACAACTGGGGTCTGAAACCCCGGATGGGTCCCACATCCTGTCATGCGGATGATGGAGCATGCATGTGCTTCCCTCGCCTCCAGAGGTGATGGAGCATCTGGGGACAGTGCCAGGTGGGGAGCTGACAGTACCTCACACAACCCAAACAGCTCTGGAGCAGTTATTTAATCTGGGGTTTTTTTTCCCTGCAGGGAATACCTCTGAAGACTATTTAAGAATCCTACACAGTGTCCCATTCAACACAGCTATTGCGTACATGAGAGGTGAGTGGGGAGTCCCGCCAAGGGAAACATTTGTCAAATGCATGTTTCAAAGATGGCTGGAGGGCAAAATATTTGTATTGCTCAAAATAAATGCAGTAACAAATAGCCTTTTGACCAATTGGGCATTTTATAGGAAAAAAAAAAAAAAAAAAAAAAAACTTGGTTCTCTTGAAAATGTGGAGTTTCAGCAAAACCCTATCTGATCAAATAGGTGAATTTTTTTAACTTGGTAAGAAAACGGAAATAAGAAAATACTTTCTCCCCTGCATATCTCCATTATTTCTATTAGATATTGCAGAAAGTCATTCTCACTATTTCTCTTTGCTTTGAGTCTCCCAAAGGGACACAAAGTCTTCACACCCTGCTTTTAAGTGTGATCCTCCCAGTTGGGGTCAGGGCCCTCTTGAAGCTCCTGACAGGAAAACCAGAGAGCAGGTATCCCCCACTTACTCAGAAATATTATTACAGTCAAAAGAAAAGCCCTAAATTTAGATCACTAGAGTTTAGTAGCTCATTTGAAATTTTCTCTGCTTTTCTTTCTAGTGTCAAACCCAGTAAAAAGTTCAAAATTAAGCTTGATTGAGAAGGGAATTTGTGAAGATATCCAGTGCAAGAGTGACGAGCTGGTGATAGAGAAACAAGGTCTCTACTTGATCTACTGCCACTTGAACTTTTACTTTGCCAACTGCTCCAACAACCCCACAGACCTGAAGATAGAGCTCCTTGTGAACGACAAAATCAACCGGCAGACGTTATCCACATGGTGTGCATCGGACACTTGCCGAGAAAAGTCTTTTAAGACCTTATTCCTGCTCCACTTGACACGCCTAAACACAAAGGACCGGATATCAGTAAGACTTAATCAGCCTGAATTTTTGAACGTAATTTTCCTTCCCAATGAAAATGTTCTGGGGGTCTTGAGGTACAGTGACAAAATGTGAGCCACTCTCTGCCTTCCCATAGCTACTCAGACTATCTTTCTCTGAACAACAGTAGCCTTCTTTCACTAGGCAAAACCTTGTTTTAAATTTCCTATCTTACTCTGTCGCTAGGGTAAAAAAGGAGCTTTGTGGCAGTGTCCCAGAATAAGACCTAAAACACCACACGATCCGCATCTGACAGATGTAGCATCACTCTGCTTTGACACAGAGTAGATGTGATGTTGGGCTAACTGGCATACAACCCGCTGGCATGCCATGGATTCCTCAAACAGCACTGCAAACACAGACCAAAACCAACCAGATGATGGGAAGAACAGACAATATTGAGAATATTTGACTAACAGATTGCTGGCAAGGTGCCTGTGTTCGGGAGACAGGGGATTCTCTTTATCTGAATTATATCCACTAGTGTTTTGAACTAGTCTTTCCAAAAGCTAAAGGTCAAAGCTCATAGTTAGTGAAGATGGAGAAGATCATGCTAAAACAGTACTAAGCTTCTCAGTCCCCAGGCTTTGCAATACCACAGGATAAAACAATCTAGCTGCTACACCATTGCCACTGAGAAATAAGAGTAAATTATAGCCATAAAGAGAGCCCATTAATAGTGTGCAATTTTTCCATCAGTTGTAAGAATGTTGAATATCTTCCATTAAAACAAAGACCTGAGCCAAGCAGTCCTTATTGCCTAGCACACTGCAAGTCACTTCCCAGCCTCATCATTTTTCTTGCTTTCTAACCTTTTGAAGCAGTCTCTTTAATCTTGAGAACAATTCTATATTAAAAAAAACCAGTCTGAGTCTTTGCACAAAAACGTGTCTTTTTGGCAAGGCATTTTGGGGGAACAGCTTGTTCCTGTGGCCTCTGCTTCACCATTCTCAGCAACTGACTTTTCAGCAGTGGTTTCCTGTGGGAATCTGACTTTACCTTTGCTGTCATGGCCCCTGGAGACAGGAGATCTTGTTCCCTTTCCCCTCCGAGAGGTCAGTCCTGGAGAAACTACTGAAAACACCAAAGTCACAGAGGATTTTTGAAAATTCCTCCCCTTGTCCTCAGAGGTGGCAAACATGGCTTTCTGTGTGTAAGCTCTATTGCTAAATTGACCAGAAACAGGAAGCAACCGAAATGTCAGATGGAAGTCTGAGAAGTTGAGGTTTCTAGCCTTTCTCAGAGACTGAAAAAGTTGCACTTTGTTGAATTGTTTTCAATATATGCCGTTATTCATAATACTGCTTGATGTAGAAAATGTGTGGCATTGACCTAATTCTGACCATTGTTAAACACTCAAGGAAGTTTTAACACTCAATAGAAATCATGACAATGTCATACATTTCCATCCAAGCTCACTCGGGGGCAGCAAATCATATTAGATCAAGTTTAATATCAGAGTTTACAGAGCCGGATCTGAACTGAGGAGTCTTTGGGTCCAGGATTACAGTTACAAATTGTGAGTTTTGCTGACATCTAGAATGTAACTGGCCTGAAACCAGAGTCCTCAAAAGTCACATTTGAAAACTGGGTTGTGACTACACAGTTGTTTGCTGAGTAACCTGGAGTTCTGCATTCACTTCTGCTCTGGTTTGGATTTATTTTATTTTCTTCCTTCTGAGAGGGAAGAAATGTTGTAGTCACTTAGAGTGAAATTTGTTACTATGCCATAACCCAGATCAGGGGTTACGTACTACTTAAAAACATTCATCAATCCTCTTTTGAAGATCCCAGTTGATCAACAGCGTACAAACTTTATTCTCACCTTCTGCAAAGTAACCCTCTGCCTCTGCAGTCCTCTTACTCACACAAACTTCTTCAGAGTGCAAAGAGCATTCTGCAGATGTCTGGGCCATTGACTTATGCTCTTAACATTATTTTTCTTCTAATGCTATTAGATATAAAGAGTGCCAGCAGCTCTATTTATTTTAATGAGGCCTACCTTGCAATCTAAGGAAGAAAGAGACTAAATATGCAAACAAAGAGACTGAATAAATAAGAGAGCTCAATTTTCTGGGACCACTATACAGCCCTGGCTCACAGGTGCCTTTCCAAAATGGAAGTGCTATAATTTGTTTTCAGGGGGATGACCAAGGTGAAAGTTTCAAAGTTAAGGCAGCCTCTCTAGGTCTAGAGGAGACCACTCTAAAAGTGACTTAAATTTCCTGTTTCTATTTTTAAGACTATCTTCAGTAGTTTGAGGATTTGGAGGTGGAAGAGGGCAGGAGTCAAGGAGTGAAAGCATGGCATTCTTGGAAGATCAGACCCCTTTTGCAGCATAGGAAGGACTGATCTGCCAGAAGCAGTCTTTGGGACAAGACTTTTGTGCTGCACCAAGCCCTTCACAGGCTCCCAAGCCAATGCAGCTTCCATCTGCAAAGACCTTCCTCCCCTGCTCTAAGACAAGGATGCTGTGCAACACGAGTAAATTCACTGATTTTTGTATGAGATGACATATCCTGCAGCACTAGTACACTATTTCCCCTGGAAAACATTCACAGCATCTAAATTTAGGCTTTTCATTTCCTACATAATCAATGGTAAAGCAGGAACCTCCAGGAGGTGCCAGAGTACCCAAATCAACCACCTCATTTAGATACTGTGAACTGGTGTTCTTGGTGGGGAAGTCTTTGCTCTGTCACATCACCAGTAGCTAGGTGCAGGAAGGGATCCAAGCCCACTCAGACATCCCAGGCCCTCATCCTCAGCAGCTCCATTTGCCTTCAGAATTAATCTGTGGATTGTTACCTCACAGACATTTTCTGTAGTTTCCTACAGAAAGCTACCTGTGTCCTACACAGGTAGTTATATTTACAGATGGAAAGAGCAACAACAAAAGAGGAGTAGTTCATGCCTCAATTATTTTCACTTTTACCAATCTCTTCTCATTTGGAGATGCCCAGAACCAGTAGAGGGATACAATTGGGAATTATCTGACAATTTACTATTTAAGTTTTGAAGGGAGTGTTTGCTCATCTAAAACTGTTTAATAATATTTAATAAATATTTTCCCTTTAGTTTATAAAATCTTAATGTCCTTGTGTTTCTGTTATTCTACTGCTTTCTCCTTCTGCTTCTATTTTTCCTTTTCCTCACGAAAATGAAAGGAAAAAAAGTAAATAAGATAGAAATAATGGAGAGAAAAAAAGTGAGGAAACCAAAGAAACCCAAAGAATTGAAAAAAAAGTTTAACAGTTAAATGAGTTCTAATGAGGCTCTAACCACAGGGCTGTTAGTGAACATTTACATACATAATAATCTGGGGAAAAAAAAGGTATTTCTAAACTTATACTCAAGAGTATAATTTTAATGTTTAAAAATGAAAATATGTAAATTTTAATATAACAAAACTTTACATTAATGTAATTCTAGGGACTTAATTGAATTTCTCAAGCTTGTCAGAAGTTGAAGAGCAGAACTTCTGCCTTTGGCAAGCAGAACTGTACACAGTGTACCAAAGCCTTTATTTTTAAAGGGTATTTTCATCATGTAGAAACCTGACTGCATTGTGAGACAGTGCATCCAGGGCTTTAGCAATAGACATGAATATACAATGTCAGAGTAATTCTATCATGTAAACTGCAATGGTTTTTTTGTTAATTATTCCAATTTATATATTTACAAGGACAATATTACAATATTCATTTTTCCTGAATAAACATGTCTAATTCACAACACAGGGATAAGCCTGTTTGTAATCATCTTCTGATATATCACAGAGGTTATCCAGGGTGCGGCAGTGGTGGGATGCACTTGTTCAGCATCTCCCCATGGCCACGATGCTTGTTCCGGCCCCTTGCCCCAGCTCAGCTCCCCACATTGGGTCTCCCCACCCCTTACCTGGGCTAAACAACATTAAAATCCTCTTGATTCAGGAGAAAAACAACAATAAATCTCTCTTCCTTGCCTCTAACAACATTTATTTCTGCAATATTTATTTGTCTAATAGAACAGCTAAAAAACTGGGAAAAACATCTGCAGAGACAGTAAGGGTCATCTTGTTGCTGGCAGCAGGTGAATGTGCAGCTGACAAATGGCTCCATGAATCACCCACAGGACAGCTGGAACATAAGTAAAAACAAGGGCAAAGGCAGGACAGCAATCACAGCCAGGAGATCTCCCCAAATGGGTGCCCAGCTCCACAGTAGGTCTTTTAGCCTTGTGGAGTCTCAGCATGGCATCCCAGGTGCACGTATCTTGTCCTCCTGGCTCAGAGCCTGGTCATCAGGAAAACCCCCAAGAACAGAAATCCCCTTATCCCATAAGAAAAAGATGACATAGACAGCGTAGACCATCCTTTTGATTCTGGATACTCCCCTTTTATCCTCCAGGCCATGAGTTGCTGATGGCTTTGGAGATACACCCTGAACAGGGTGAGCTTGGGGAGCTCAGAGCCTGGCATGCCTGCAGGTGGAAACACTTGGCAGGGACCTTCCTGATGTGGCGTTAGAGGCTGCTGGGCCCGAGCAGTGGAAGGAGCAGGCCTAGGGGCAGCGGGACTCCCTCTATGTAGCCAGGGGAATTGAGCCCCAGGGGGATGCTGTCCCAGGGGATGCTGTCGCCTCCTGTGCCTGCACTGCGCACAGAGAAGGCCATACGCATTAGGGAATGAAAAGCGGCAGGCAGAATCCTGGGGAAAGGAGCAGTACTGAGTCCCTGCAGGGTGCGGGGATGCTTGGGGCATGGGGACATTCAGGACTGGCTACGTTGAGACCTGGGCTGCAAATCACAGGATTTCCAACATTTTATCGCTCTTTRAAAAACAAAAAATAACTGCAGTAAACTACAGACTACAGCCTTTCTGGCTGCCTGAATTTGCAATGGATCTCCCATAGATGCTTCAGAAGATTCTCAGCAACTCTACTAAGGCCCTTTCTTCAAAAAAAATTCAATTGTTTTGCCCCCACATTTGACTCTTCCTACGAAACACTGCCCACTGTTCCTAGTGGGAAGCCCTAAAAAGCCAGAAGCCTCAACAATTTGCTTGTTTATTTTGTGGAGGACTGGGCAGGAAGCGTAGCTTGTGCAGTAGGAACCAGCCCTCCTGCTGCTACCAGAATACCCGAACCAGCATCTAAACCTAAAGTAACTGCAGGCCTGCAGCTTCCTCATTCACAGCGCAGCTTCCTGAGGCCTTGCAAAGCATTGGAATTCAAATCTAATCACGCTAAACTAACAAAACCAAAAATATAAAAAACAGCTTTCTCCTTGGTTAACTTTTAGTTTAGTGACATTTGCTGAGACAGCCAAAACAGAATGGTTGGTTCCTGAGCACTGGACAGAGAAGGGGTTGTGTCTGGGCCTTTTCCAATCTCTGTCTTTATATACAGCCACCTTAGAATGTCTCCTTTTGAAATGCAGAACTCAAGGCATGTAAAGAGAGAGGGAGGACTGGCGCCAGATGAGCGCATCTCTACCGCGACCCGGCCTCGTAATGGCGGGCAGGGCCACGTGGCCTCGGCACCCGCCTCACAGACACGCTGCAATCCCATTGGCTGCATCGCATCCGGACGTGCCCACTCAGCTGTGACGAGCCTCCTCCCTGGTCGCCCTGTCCTCCTCACAATGGCCCGCAGGACCGGGTCACTCTGTGGCACAGAGCTTGGCRGTGCAGGAGCTCCCTGCGCGCTCTCTGCGCCGGCGCTTGCGGGCACGCTGCTGAAAGCGAGCGTGAGCTGAGCAAGCCTTTTCAAGAGCTGGTCTCCCTCCTTTTCCAATTGGAATTGGAACGTGGAGAAATGGAGTCCCTCTCTGCGGGCTGGGATGCGGTACCACCTGCGGAAGATGGCCCACAAAGCAGCTACTCCGGTGAGTAAAGGCATCAAGAGGGAGGGTTCATTTTGGGACTCCGCACGGCTCAGTAGTCAATGTTGCCCATGGGGGAAAGGAAAAGAGAAGAAGAAGCTCTTGACTGGCCAGCCCGTGGCAGCGGCGGCAGCCTTCATGGGCTGTCTCTGCTAGGTGCTCGTGTTCTCCACCCCAGCAGCTGCTGGTGGCRGCTGCTCTCCACAACACTAGCTTTGAAACCTGTCTTCCTAGGACAAAGGCAGGCAGTCTCTTTGACAATCTGCTCTCCTTGCAGCCACTGCTGAGGGAATTGCTCACATGCCTTTGCCAGCCAAGAAGATTGCTGTGGCTTGGAAGCAGAGGCAGAGCGTTGGAGCTGGACTCGCCAACCTGGGCAATACGTGTTTCCT
>PTEX01000161.1:0-24568 GCA_003342815.1 Eudromia elegans
CAGGGTAAGCCCTTGGGTGCCCCCGGGCAGCTGGGAACAAGAGTGGCCGCTTCAAGTGGCGCCCAACGTGGGGCACTCAGCTCTACGTTGGGAAGACAGGGATACGGGCATTAGGGTTATAGGGAATATTAAGGGTTTTGAGGGTTTTATTTTCCTTTCTTTTCCTTTGTGGGGGGAGAAAGGGAAAGGGTTATCCTCCGGGAGGGTCCCTTGTCCCCCGGGGTTGGGATTCAAATCCTGGGGCTTGGGGTTTATTTTATTCCCTTCATTCTCGAAGTGGGTTTTGATTTGGGGTTACAGCAAAGGGAGGGCTGTGACCACCCCCAGGTACCGGGCTAGGCGGACCGGGTCCTTCGGGGTGGGGGCCCAAATTGATTAGGGCTCCGGCACCTAGCGTTCCAGCTAGGGACTTATCGGGACTCCTTTTTGGGAGGCGCTCGCCGAACCCCGGGAGCCCCCGATTTGGAGGGGCTCGGAAAAATTCGGGGAAGCCGGTGGGACCGGCCAAGGAGGGTCGGTCGGCAGGTCCGGGACCTGCAACTTCGGTGGCAGGACTGCCCCGTAGCAGAGCACCGCCGCCATTTTGATTGTACTGATATTGTTTGCTATTGCTATTTGATTGTTATTTGATTGATTGATTGATCGTCGTTTGAATTGCTATTGCTTTACTGTGATTATTTGGATTGCTTTATTTGATTCACATTATTCGCTCTTGAAATACTTGTTTTGTGTTATTCAATCTGTATTATCGTAGAGATCGCGGCTTGAATTTGAGTTAATTGCGGACCCATTGTAACCCATTGTATTTGGCTTGCCTGTAAATGACTGTATATTATACTTACCTGCTTGTATATATTCTGTAAATATTACTGTACTGTGCCTTGTTATTGGTAATACTTGTACTTACCTGATTGTAATTGTGAGTTGGTAAAAGTCAGCAGTAGAACGCTGAAAATGGGTGCTTGCGCTACAAAGTGGGCAGAGCCCCAGGAGCTTAGCCAGCTGCGCTCCGTCCTTTCGGAGCACCAAACTGAGTGGGAGGAGGTTAGGAGAATTGTAAAGAAAATGGTCAAGAAAGGAAACTTAAAAGAAAGTGATAGTTTACTGGATCACTCAGTTTGGAGGAGCTGGCATCAGGCGTTTGCCTCTATGACAAACGGCTCCTGGCTCAAGCAACTCGAAAATAGGGGCCGTGCCGCCACGTGCCTGAGAGTAGCCAGGTTCCTCCGAGGCTCAGACGTGGTAGCGACGGTCCGGAGCAGCACCATGCCTGGAGCCAGCGCCCGCCGGAGGCAAATCGTTTTTCGGCCTGCCTTGGGCGGGTGGCAGGCGGTCATGGAAGCCTCACCTACCCAGCCGCAGGCTCCGAGCTCGACCCCCACGGACCGGCCTTCCACGCCACCGCCACCGTCGTACCAGCTGGCAGCACCGGGAGCTCCGTCTCTCTTGGCTTCCGGAAGTCAAGAGAGGCCATTACCRTCCTTGGGAAAGGGGTCTACCCCTTCGGCTCCTCCCCTCCCGACCAATGAGGGCGGGGTAGGAGGAGTCGGGACAACCCCCGGCCAGACCGCGGGACCGCCCACAGACATCAGGCCTCCCCTCCCCTCGGGAGGAGCATCGCCCCCCCTGAGGGGGGAGGAGCCCCAGGGCGCAGCCCTCGTCCCAGAAAAGGACACGCCTTTCCTTAAAGGCGCGGTACATGGGGACTCAGAGATTCAGAGTAGAGAAACAGGTGCCGTTCTATCGCAGCAAAGCAGAGGTTCTGGGCCTACTGGCCAGAGCCTCCGCTGCGAGCCAGCTAAGGTTAGAGCAATACACACGAGGCCATGGTCAATATTCAATTGGCCAGAGTATATTAAACAATTACTGACAGAAGGAGAGACGACCCTGGGGGGACTAATTAACAACATTTCCCTCCCAGTACTTTATGAGTATGACTCCAACAATCAGCTTCGAGGGCGCTTCCAACCTTTTGATTGGAAGTTGCTGACCCAATTGAGAGCTTTGGTAAAAGAAACAGGTATAAAAAGTGATCCCACCTATCAGATGGTGAGCTTTATATTCACTAGCAGTTTCATAACACCTGATGATATAAGAGTACTCATGCAAGTCTTACTTTCCCCTGCTCAGTTCCTAATTTGGGAGGCAGGGTGGAAGAGACTTGGACAGGTGTCGGTTAATACTGAGCGGAGAGAAGGGGACCCTTTGCAGGGGGTCACCCTATCACAACTGATGGGAACTGATGCATTCGCTACTATGGAYGCACAAGTCCAGCTTGGGCCGGACATTACGGCAGAGACGATGAGAAATGCAATCGAAGCCTTTAAATCRGCCAGGTTTGATCCAGAGGAACCGGCCTATACGAAAGTCATGCAGAAGAGAGGGGAGTCATTTTCCGCCTTCGTGGATAGGCTGCTAAACGCCATGAAGATGTCRGACCTGACACCCCAAATCAAGGAGATAGTGCTCAAGCAGCTGCTGATTCAAAATTGCAACGCTGAGGCCCGRAAAGTCATAGCGACRYTACCGCCYGATTCCGCAGTGTCRGAAATTCTAGACAGRATGTCACGCATGCCCRCAGCGGACCACGCCATGACAGCGCTCGCTGACAGCCACCACCAGGTGGTAGAGGAGATCCTGCGTCACCAGGACCACCATCTAGAAATATTAACAGATAGTCTGCAATTATGGTCAGAAAAGATCTCTGCAGCAGTAGTAGGTAGACCCAACCGAGAATTGAGATGTTTCGAGTGCGGAGAAAAAGGCCATATCGCTCGAGAATGTCGTGACCGTGACAGAGGCCCCTACGGTAGCCGTAAGAGGGAAAGGTGGAAGGGTAACGTTGCGGAAGCACCGAAGTCAAAAAACTAGGTAGTGAGCGCGGTGAGGGCCCGCGCGCAGATACAAGCGAAAACCCAGGGGCAATTGCCTTCTCAAGTGAAGTCCTTCGAGTTCTATTTGATACTCGTATGGACGGGGACTACCTAGGTGAGGTACCGTGTCAGGCTTCGGCCTTGAAAGAGGGTGTTGCGCTAATAATTGGGGATCCAGACTTCACCCCTAAGGGACTGGAAGTTGTCCCTAGGTTAATTGAGAACTCCAGTACAGGACGRATTCCTGTAACGGTGAAGGTTGGACCTTACGCTATCACCCTTGGCAAAGGCATGCCCATAGCTAAATTGCTCATATTTAAGGATACTGGCAAAAAGGGCGACCGGGTTTTGGGAAAACCTGACCACCAGGCCCTGCTGGCCTTGGACATGGGAAAGCGCCCGATGGTTAAAGTACGTCTCAGACTTGGGGACTGCGAAAGGTCTCTCCCGGCCCTTCTTGACACAGGATCTGACGTCACTATCGTTAATCGGGGGGAGTGGCCCTCCATGTGGCCGTTGGAGGGAACACGCTCCTCGGTACAGGGAGTTGGGGGCGATCATGCTCCCTTGAGGAGCAGGCGGCCCATCTCCGTCGTTGTGGATGGACAAGAGGTCACCACCCATGTCCTAGTAATGCCCCTCCCTGACCAGCTCCCTATGTTGCTTGGCCGGGACGTGCTATGCCGAATTGGGGTAATGATATCTAACGAGCTGCCAAATTTAGATCCACGGGCCCTGGGGAATGGATGTTCCCTATCCAGATGGAGTGGTCTCAGGACCACCCCATCTGGACCCCCCAGTGGCCCTTAAAAAGGGAACACCAGGAGGCTGCCTTCCAAATTATTRGTGAAGARCTGAGGAAAGGACACCTGAAAGAGTCCATCAGTCCCTGGAATTCTCCSATTTTCATTCATCAAAAGAAATCGGGGAAATTCCGGCTACTGCAGGACTTGCGGGCCGTTAATGATGTTTTAAAACCAATGGGCTCCTTACAGCCAGGAATGCCATTGCTGTCAGTGCTCCCGGAGCACTGGTCGCTCCTTATAATTGACATACGRGATTGTTTTTTTAATATACCCCTACACCCYGCAGACCAAGAAAGGTTTGCATTTTCATTGCCTGCGGTAAACAGAGACCAACCAGACCTACGGTACCAATGGTGCGTTTTACCGCAGGGAATGAAAAATAGCCCAACCATATGTCAATTATATGTGAACAAAGCTTTGGCCCATCTGCGAAGGAGCTGGCCCGAAACGATCATACTCCATTATATGGACGATCTRTTATTTTGCCARCAGAGTCCGTTCCTGAGTTCCCARAAGAACYTGATTCTARACCATCTGAGTCAGTTTGGATTGGCAGCTTGCGAGGATAAAATACAGCTCACCAGCCCCTACCATTTCTTAGGCTGGGTTATTAATGAAACTACTATCCGRCCCCAAAAGACTCTCCCGTTGATCCCACTAAAAACAGTAAATGATGCACAGAGGCTAATGGGAGAAATCCAATGGGTTAGACCAATTTCTGGAATCACCAATGAGCTGTTGGCACCCTTGAGGCCACTGCTAAAGGGCACTGACCCTGCTCAACCCATTGAGGTCTCTAAAGAACAATACCAGTGCATCGAGAAAGTGGCCCAAATCATCAGTAATCGAGTAGTGTCCAGATACCATCCTGCATACCCAGTCGACCTTCTTGTCATGAGAAACTCGGCTGAGTATATGGGGGCAATTTGCCAAGTTACGTCTAAGGCTCGCAAGAACTTTCATATTAGAGTATTGGAGTGGATATTTGCTTCAATTAACCCGACAACTTCTATTCAAAGCCAGCTGGAGGGCTTGGCTGAGATTATAATTAAGGGAAGAAACCGAGTAGTTCAAATAGTAGCCAGGGAGCCTGAAACAATCTATGTCCCGATAAAAACAAAAGAATTGCAGTGGTTTTTAGAACACAATTATAGCATGCAGGCTGCTCTACTCGATTTCTGTGGCAAGGTCTCTGTAAAGCCTCTCCTGCCCAAGGAGTTAAATTGGATCTCCAAGTGGCGCTGGGTGATAAAGCCTTTACTCTCACCCAAGCCGCTCAAAAACGCTATCACGTGTTTCACTGACGCGGGGAAAAAATCTCGGTCCGCAGCTTTGGTGTGGTATGTCAATGGTAAAGAGAGATCTAGGGTACTCTTTGGAGATGCTGAGGACTCATTGCAAACCCTGGAATTAAAAGCGGTCACCACTGCTTTTGAAACTTGGAAAAAYCAACCACTCAACGTGGTGACCGATTCGCTGTTCGTCGCTGGCCTAGTACAACGGATTGAAGAGGCGAGGATACGGCCCACAAAGAAGATGAACCTCATGCGCCTATTGATCAGGCTACAGTTGGCTGTTAAGGACCGTAATCATCCGTATTGCATCATCCATGTGCGAAGCCACCAGGAACCCTTGGGACTKGGGAAAGGCAACGCTGCGGCAGATAACCTTGTGTCGGCGGTCGTTTCCGCGCCCTTTAACCCATTTCACGCCGCTAGATTGTCACATGAGGAACTTCATCAAAACGCCAAAGCATTAAGAAGATCATTTGACATCACCTTGACGGATGCCAAGGCCATCGTCCGATCGTGCCCCAGGTGCGGCAGACTGGGTCCAGGGATTGGCCTCGGGGTCAATCCCAGGGGTCTAAACCCAAGGGACATATACCAAATGGACGTAACTATCTATCCGCCTTTCGGAAGGCTAAAACACGTTCATGTTGTGATTGACACCCGTAGCCACTTCATTTGGGCAACTGCCCAACCMRGAGAGCGCGCGGCGCATGTGATCCGGCATTTACTGCAGTCTTTTGCGGTTATGGGGGTGCCGCAGCAATTAAAAACTGACAACGYGCCRGCTTAYGTCAGTGCTACGGTTGCTGCCTTTCTGCGAAARTGGAACGTAAAACACCTGACCGGCATTCCGCACTCATCGACCGGACAAGCCGTGATTGAACGAGCCCATCGTACACTAAAAGAGCATCTTGACAAACTGGATGAGAAGGACGCTTACACGTGTCTTAGCAAAGCTCTGTTTGTCCTAAATCAACTCAACATCTATGAACCTGAGGACCTCCCTCCTGCAGCGGTACACCATGCCGACCCCCCCGCGAGGAAGGAGCCCCAAATGAAAGTGAATTTTAGGCATCCCCGGACGGGGCTGTGGGAGGGTCCGGCAAGTGTACTGTTCCGAGGGAGGGGGTACTTCTGCGTAGAAACCGAYGGGGGTCCCCTCTGGGTACCATCCCGTTGGGTTAAACCGGTCTTATCCGTTCCTAACCCTAACACCGAGACATCTCTCAGACAGGGGCAAGCCCGAGAATGAGACCCCTCGCGCTCCTGCTTCTCGTCTCTGTCTCCGTTTGGGCCCGTCGCCCTTCGGGTCTAACTCTCCAGCAAAACGTCTGGATAAAACGGGCAAAGGAGACAGGACAAGAATCTTTGTGCATCTCGGCCGCCCATCCTGGGAAAGAGCTTTTCCCCGCCCGCGTGGGAAAGCCCTTCTTGGATCCTGAGGATTTCAAAGAGTATTCCACGATGAAATGTAGCCCCAGCAACGACGTGGCTACGTGTTCCGCCACTCTGTTGAGGGGCTTAAACCGTCTGCTTGAAAGTGACCCACCAGAAATTCGACTTGCAGGCGCTGTGGGGGTGGGCATAACATTAGACCCAGCAACCAGATCGTGTGTGGTATTTGGGCATAAATTTGCCCACGACTCGTCCCCGTATGTCCAGTCCAGGATGTCTTCTTACTATTTAGACGTGACCCCTGACCGCAAATTTGGGTTCAGGGACCCAAACAGTTTTTGCGGGTCCCTCCTACACCCCCTGCACGGGAATAGGACATCCCCGCTGGGGGCATACGGATCYATGAGGGGGGACGYTTTGGTTTATAACATGGATTCCCCWAAGGCCTTACCGCCTAAGTACTTCCTAATTTGCGGGGACAGGGCCTGGAAAGGCCTCCCCGCAAAGGTYTTCGGGGGTCCTTGTTATCTAGGAATTCTATCAATGGCCAGCCCGCACGCCGCTTCTCGAAATGACACTCTTGTTATAGACCCAAGCTTGAATAAATCAGGCGCGCGGGTCCGAAGGGACATGAACTTGCGCCCAGACTGTAATGATAAAGTTTCTCTTTTATCTACCGGGGCGCGCGTCGCCCTATCTATATTCATTTCAGGGGCGGCTGCAGGAGAGGCCCTCAGAGAAATATCGGAAGTGTCATGCTGGACGCAGAAGCAGTTAAATTTGACGGGTGTTGCTCTTCAGGAGCTTTACGAGGATGACGATATATTGCGGACGGCAGTCCTACAAAATCGGGCTGCCATCGACTTCCTATTATTGGTACATAACAAAGGATGTGATGAATTTCAAGGGCTGTGTTGCTTTAACCTGTCCCTTCCTGGAGAGTCTATCCCTTCCCAACTCGTCCAACTCAGGGAAAACATGAAAAAGATCACAATACAATCCAACTCCATAACTTCTTGGGTTTCCGACAGCCTAGCGGCGCTCGGCAAGTGGCCGCTGGGATGGCTTAAATCTATCATTCTATGGGCCACGCCGATTGCGGCGACCTTAATTGTGGGATGTTGCCTTTTTAAATGTATATCGACCCGGGTTGGCAAGGCCGTTTCCGCCACTGCCGCTGTGGCTGAGGCAGCTGCAGATGATCCCATCTATATCGATATGGATAGCCTTACCCGAGCAAGGACACAGCCGAGTGAGATTGACCCATGAGTTCGAAGCCCGCAGGCTACATAGTGTCACGATGTTAATGTTAGTTTTTATTACGGTTGCACCCCCACCTGCTGTACGCGAATTAATGTTTCAATGTCAATTGTTACATGTATCCTCCCCTTGTTTACCACAATGTATTCTCCTTGCCTACTTCCCTACAATGTATTTTCCTTTCCCTACCGAGCCTGTCTTGGGCAAAAGAAAAGGGGGGATTTGTTGCAGGCGATTCTGACGTGTCCCCCATGGGTGCCCAAGACAGGCTTCCCCCCCTTTCCTGTCCTGCCTGTCCTCTTCCCACCAGCACCCAGAAACAGGGCTGTGATTGGCCCTAGTCTCCCGCCTTGGGCCGGGAAGGCTCTGGGCTCGGAATATTCTGGAGCCCCCTCGCCCCCTCCATACCTGAACACCTGTCCCCGTCCGTCACCTTCCGTCTCCTCCCACCGACCAATCCCCTCGTGGGVAGAATCCCCCGTCCARTCCCYGTGTATCACCCCAYCTTCCCRGACCCAATCATTCCCCTAGTTCTGTTCCAATTTATTATATAAGCATTGTTCGTCGTCTAATAAAGGTTCCTGTTTGGATTGCTCCCCGTGCCTTGTGTTGGGTGATTCGTTCCCCTGTGTGCGCTTGGTGTGCGGATGTGATCGCGTGTGTGGACAGGAACCCCCTCGAGTGTGCCCTTCCCTATTTCCCTGACTGGAGCCCTCTCCTGACGTCACCTCTGGATCTCTTCGGTGTGTTGGAGCGCACTCTCCGTAGGAGTTCCCAGCAAAGCTAGCTGACAGGGTAAGCCCTTGGGTGCCCCCGGGCAGCTGGGAACTAGAGTGGCCGCTTCAGACAATTGCAATAATGATAACTACCCACTGTACTACAATTTTCAACCATCCAACTGCCCTAAGAAATTCAATTTATCAGAGATCCACGACGAAAAACTATCCGACTGCACTGTGATTTTTTGAAGATTGGCTCTTAGTTGGGCCAGTTGTGAGGGAATTGAATCTCCCGGCAGGGTCAAATTGAAACAACACAGTCCAGCGAATTCCTCGCACCCTTTGTTGTGCGCTAATAGTAAAAAATCAATGGCCGCTCGATTCTGTAATACGGCGGTCCTAAGAATATCATCATCTTGGAAGAGCTCTTGAAGAGCTACTCCCGTTAAATTGAATTGCTTCTGGCTCCAACAAGCCATCCTCGATATTTCTTTCAGGGCTTCRCCCGYAGCAGCCCCAGATATGAAAATCGAGAGGGCTACTCGAGCGCCCGTGGACAATAGAGTAAGTAAGGACGATCAGAAATACCTTGATCATCTCTCTTCTTCCTGGGGGGAAGAGTCGCCAGTATTAATGTCTGGGGTTATCAAAGTTGGGTGTACCCACCTGGATGGGACCCATAAGGGGCCCTCTTGTGTTGACACACAATAATACCCTCYCCCCTGGAACAAAACRTCCGCGGGCCCATTCCACATTCCAGTTCGCGGGTGTCTGAAGTTAACTCTCATTCCTACCCCTTTTCTTACACAAGAGTTGGAGAAATGTATTGCTGCAGGAGGGAGTTCCTCAGGATCATAGACATTCAGGTGGTTTAATACAAACAGTGCCTTGTGCAATCGCACAAAGACATCTACTTCATCCGTCTTGTCCAGTTGATTTTTAAGAGTTCTATGAGCTCTCTCGATTATAGCTTGTCCGGTGGAGCAGTGAGGGATCYCCGTAATATGCCGGACATTCCACTTCTGAAGGAAAGTCTTGACCGCTGTGCTGGTGTACGCGGGTCCATTGTCCGATTTTATTTGTTGAGGGACTCCCATTACTGCAAACACTTGTAATAGATGTTTGATGAYGTGGACAGCTCTTTCTCCCGTTTGGGCGGTCGCCCACAAATAATGACTTTTAGTATCAATGGTTACATGTACATGCTTAAATCTTTTGAAGGGTGCATAGATGGTGACATCCATCTGATATATCTCACAAGGGTTTAATCCCCTTGGATTTACCCCTATACCAACCCCTGGTCCTAATTTTGCACATCTAGGACACGACTTCACCAAAGCTCTGGCATCCGCCTTGGATATATTGAAGGATCTCTTCAAGGCCTTCGCATTTTGATGAAACTGCGCATGAGAAATTCTAGCAGCTTTAAATTGGTCGAAAGGCGCTAAAACTGCGGCGGACACGAGCTTGTCTGCAGCGCAATTTCCCTCAGCCAACCCTATTGGTTCTTGATGACTTCTGATGTGGATCATACAATAGGGATGCTTACGATTTTCAATCGCTAATTGCAATCGCAATATCAATCGCAATAAATTTTCCTTAATGGTCATCCTTACTCTTGCATATTCGATCCTTGCCACCAACCCAGTAACAAATAGCGAATCTGAAACTACATTCAGAGGGTAATCCTGCCAGATCTCAAAARCTCTCACTACAGCCTTTAATTCTAAAGTCTGTAATGAGTCACAGGGTTCCCCTTGAATCATCTCGGATTCCCACTTATTGTTCCTATACCAGACTAGGGCAGCTGAGTGTGACCTTTTCCCTGCATCCGTGAAACAAGTAATTGCTTGGATTAGGGGCACAGGGGATAACAACTTCCTCTGGACCCATTTCCAATTTGATACCCAAGCCAAGCTGAAGCGGCAGCCTCTGCCCAGGAACCACCAGAAATAATTACCCGCTAAGCTAGCAGCTGGAGAGCACGGCCTGGGAGAGTCCGCTCCAAAAGGATTCCACCGAAGATCCCAGGAGGGGAAAGACACAGACACGGGTCGGCGAGCAGGGAGATAACGAGAGGCACACACAGAGGGGGTTCCTGCACACTCGCACCCACTTCCACACACCAATCACACCCRAAGAAGGAAGCACACGAGACGAGGTCGATGGAACAAACAAGCAGGAACCTTTATTGAATCAAGAACAGCACTTATATAATAAACTTACAGAAAACTAACAAAGTGATTGGTGGGTACTGGACGATGTGGGACACGGGGATTGGACAGGGAAATACTTCCCACACAGGGATTGGATAGAGGGCGGAGGCGATAGGTGATGGGCAGGGACAGGTGTTCTGTGAGGTGGGGGCGAGAGGCTTCGAGAACGTTCCTAAATCACTGCCTCTCACTTAGGGGGTCTCGAATGTTCCTCACGCTTGGCGCCACRCTCAGCCAATCRCTGTCCGWTTCCCACGCCATAATGAACGAACAGCAAACAGAACGGAGGGAAAGAAGAGAAAGGGAGAGAGAGCGATAGAGCCTGTCTTGGGCACCTWTAAGGGGRTAGGCCAAGGTGGACTGCAACATATCCCCCCTTTTCTTTTGCCCAAGACAGGCTCCGGTGGTAGCGACAAATTCAGGGAGGAAACAATGTAAACAGGAAGTACAAGGCAACATAGACGGCAACATTGAGGGGGCAACAACCGTTGCTTAACCCGCTAGTTACAAAACAATAGTTTCAAGGCTCACAAGTCAGTCTCACTTGGGTGAGGTCTCTCACAAACGAGGCTGTTCATGTTGATGTAAATTGGCTCRCTGACRGCGGCACTGGCCACTGTAGCAGTGGCKGTCACYGCCCTYTCAATYCTAGAGGCYAARCATTTAAAWATAATACATCCCAACACGAGGAYTACAATARCRGTGATGGCCCATTGGAGAAAGGTTTTTACCCAGCYGAGCGGCCAACTYCCCAARAAYTTCAAYTTATCRGARATCCAYGATGACAGCCCGTCCGATTGGACGGTAATYTTTTGTAGGTTGGCCCTCAGTTTGGCTAGTTGCGAGGGGATGGAATCCCCCGGCATCGTTAGATTAAAACAACACATGCCRGCGAATTCYTCACAGMCYTTATTATGGACCAGAAGCAAGAAATCTATGGCYGCCCTGTTTTGTAATACTGCGGTTCGGAGGATATCATCGTCCTCGAATAGTTCTTGAAGGGCTACCCCAGTCAGATTTAATTGCTTCTGAGTCCAGCAAGCCACGCGAGAGATTTCTTTCAACGCTTCGCCTGCRGYGGCTCCCGARATGAAAATTGAGAGCGCAACTCGGGCCCCCGTAGATAAAAGGGTAACTTTATCGTTACAATCAGGGGGCAGTTGCGCGTCTCGCCGTTCKCGTGGTCTAGTATTGRGTGCACCCGAATTAACAACAAGCGARTCGTTTTTCGTGGCTATATGGGGGCTTGCCATAGTCAAGACCCCTAGGTAACAGGGTCCCCCATATACATCCCTCGGAAAACCTTTCCACGCCCTGTCACCGCAGATTAARTAATACTGCGGGGGCAGGGCCTTTGGGGATTCCTTATTATAGATCAGTATGTCCCCCTTATTTGCCCCATATGCCCCTAACGGGGAGGTCTTATTTTCGTGTTTAATATTGACGAGTGATCCGCAAAAACTATCGGGATCCCTAAAACCATATGTTGGGCCGGGCGTGACATCGAGGTAATACGATGGTGATCTCGACTGTACAAAGGGGGAAGAGTCAAAGGAGTATTTATGTCCGAAAACCAAGCAGGATCGGTCCTTCACGTTAAGGGTATGGCCGACCCCAACGGCACCCGCTAATTTGATCTCCGGCGGGTTGTCCGAGATAGGCTTCACCAAGTTCCCGAGTAGGGCTGCAGAGCAAGTGGCCACGTCAACTTCGGGCTTGCATGTGCCTGTTGAATATTCAGCAAAATCTGGTGGGTGTAGATATGGCTTTCCTACCCTAGCCGGAAAGACCTCCTTTCCTGGATGCATGGCGGAAATACACATGCTTTCTTGGCCTGTGTCCTTTGCTCTCTTGATCCATATATTCTGTTGGAGGGATCTTTTGAGGGGTCTCGGGGGTCGGACTGCTGTAATAACAGGCAGGAGGAGCAGTAGCGTCTTCATCGCCCGTCCTGTTCCTGAYTGGGAAAATTCTTAGCATTAGCACCAGAGGTAGATAACGCCGGTCTTATCCATTTAGAGGGGACCCATAAGGGACCCTTCTCTGTTTTGACACAAAAGTATCCCCTTCCCTGAAACAACACATCAGCCGGCCCGTCCCAGAGGCTGGTTTGTGGGTGTCTGAAATTTACCCTCATTTTGACCCCTTCTCCAGCAGAAGAGCTGGTGTAGTGGATTGCAGCTGGAGGAGAATCCTCTGGATCATAGATATTTAAGTGGTTCAGGACAAACAAGGCCTTATGGAGACACATGGAAGCATCGCTCTCATCCAGTCTGGACAGTTGATCTTTTAATGTCCTATGCGCTCTCTCAATTATGGCCTGGCCTGTAGAACAGTGGGGTATGCCAGTGATATGTTTCACATTCCACTTGCGAAGGAAGACCCCAATTGTAGTGCTGGTGTATGCCGGCCCATTGTCCGTCTTTATTTCCTGGGGAACTCCCATTACTGCGAATACTTGGAGCAAGTGTCGAATCACATGGGAAGCTTTCTCCCCAGCCAGAGCAGTCGCCCAAATATAATGGCTCCTTGTGTCTATTGTAACATGTAGGTGTTTAAGCTTTCCGAACGATGGGTATGTTGTGACGTCCATCTGATAGATTTCATGGGGGTTTAGGCCCCTCGGGTTAACACCCAATCCAACTCCTGGCCCCAACCTCGCACATCTTGGGCAAGACCTCACTAAAGCTCTGGCGTCAAGTAACGATATATCAAAGGATTTCTTTAATGCTTTTGCGTTTTGGTGGAGATGGTCATGTGAAATCCGCGCAGCCTGGAACCGGTCGAAGGGGCTGGAGGTGACAACTGATACCAGCCTGTCCACAGCACAGTTACCTTCAGCTAGACCAATGGGCTCCTGGTGACTCCGGATATGTATCACGCAGTATGGGTAGTCGCGATTCTCAACTGCTAACTGCAATTGAACCATTAGCCGCAGTAGGTTTTCCTTTTTTACTGTTCTTATTCTAGCGTGCTCGATCCTTTCCACCAGCCCTGCTACAAATAAGGAGTCGGTAACAACGTTGAGGGGCTTGTCTTTCCAAATTTCAAAGGCTTTTATCRCTGCCTTCAATTCCAGCATCTGCAGTGAATCGGAAGACTCCCCGTGTATGATTTCAAATTTCCTTTTTCCATCGACGTACCAGACTAAAGCGGCAGAGTGAGATTTTCGCCCCGCATCCGTGAAGCAGGTGACTCCTCCCTGCAGCGGCTTAGGAGACAGCAGCTTCCTATTTACCCATTGCCATTTGGACATCCAGCTCAAAGTCTTTGGTAGAAGGGGCTTCACTTTCACCTGGCCGCAGAAATCGAGCACAGCTGATTGCAGACAATAGTTATGTTCAAGGAACCATTGCAAATCGTTTGATTTTATCGGAATATATATCACCTCAGGCTCCCTAGTTGTGACCTGTACTATTCGATTTCGGCCCCTCTTTATAACCTCAGCCAACCCCTCTAGYTGATCTTGTACAGAGGTTGTAGGATTTGCAGAGGTGAATATCCACTCCAACACTTTAACATCCGGTTTTCTGGCAGCGTCTGACACAATTTGGCATACGGCCCCCATATACCCTGAAGGGTTCCTCAAAACGAGTAGGTCCACAGGATATCTGGGATCACGTCTAGAGACGCAACGAGCACTGATGTTTTGGGCTATGTCCCTTATGCATTTCTCCTGCTCCTTAGAGATTGAAATCAGTCTTGCCGGGTCTGTTCCCTTTAGCAAAGATCTCAATGGAGCGAGCTGCTCGTTTGTAATCCCTGATACCGGTCGGACCCACTGGATCTCCCCCATGAGTTTTTGGGCATCATTTAGGGTTTGCAACGGAATATTGGGGAGAATTTTCTGAGGTATTATAACAGAATCGCTTACAACCCATCCCAGGAAGTTATAGGGACTGGAACGTTGCACCTTTTCCCTAGACACTGCGAGTCCGAATTTGTTTAAATGACCAAGGATTATTTCCTCTTGGGAGCTGTGAAAAGGTTCTTCCTGGCAAAAAAGCAGGTCATCCATGTAATGCAGGACGATGGTGGAAACCCACCTTTTTCGTAATGGAGCTAAGACCATATCTACGAATAGTTGGCACAAGGTAGGACTGTTTTTCATCCCTTGCGGTAGAACGCACCATTGATACCGGCGATCAGGCTGGTCCCTATTCACAGCTGGGATGGTAAATGCGAATTTCTCCTGATCTGCCGGGTGGAGTGGGATATTGAAAAAACAGTCCTTGATGTCTAAGATTAAAAGAGGCCAATTTTTAGGGAGCATGGATAGTGATGGCATCCCAGGTTGGAGGGCACCCATGGGTTTAAGGACATCGTTCACGGCTCGCAAATCCTGAAGTAATCGATATTTCCCCGATTTTTTCCGGTGGATAAAAATCGGGGAATTCCATGGGCTAACAGACTCCTTAATATGTCCTTTTCTCAGCTCCTCTTCAATGATCTGTAGYGCAGCGTTGCGGTGTTCCCGCTTCAAGGGCCACTGGGAGATCCAGATGGGGTGATCATTATGCCACTCCATCTGGATGGGGAACACCCATCTCCCAGGGCCCCTTGAGCTAAATTTGTCGACTCGTTCGACAAGTGCATGCCAATGCGGCATAAGACGTCCCTCCCTAACAGCATAGGTAACCTGTCAGGAAGAGGCATTACCAATACAGTAATAGCAACTTCCTGTCCCTCAATTTGTACGGAAATGGGGTGTTTACTCCTCAAAGGAGTATGGTTTCCCCCTATTCCTTCCACAGGGGACCAGGCCCCTTGCAGTGGCCACATAGATGGCCATGCTCTCCTACTTACAATAGTCACGTCCGAGCCCGTGTCTAACAGGGCTGGGACGACCTTCTCACAGTCTCCCAACTTAAGCCGGACATTGACCATAGGGCGCTCATGCATGGTCAGTGCTAGCAAAGCTTGAGCCTTATCCGTATCGCTCTGTCGATTAATATCTTGAAATATTAATAACTTGGCCACTGACTCTCCCTTTTTCAACATTATCGGGTATGGCCCAAGCTTAACCGAAACGATAACCCTTCYGGTGTCAGAGCCCTTGATCAACTTCGGTATAACCTCAAGGCCTTTTGGAGTAAAGTTGAAGTCTCCTATTATTAAGGCTAGGTCCTTCCTTTTAATGGCAGCCTGGCAGGGGACATCGTGCTCGCTGTCCTCTGCCAGACGTACATCAAAAAGGACCCTTAATGTTTCACAGGTAAATGGAGGAGACGGTCCCAAACTAACGGGCTTCTCCGTTTCCTCCCGGGGTTTACTTATATCTTCGCGCGACCCCCTGACGCGCTCCGATCCAAGTTTTTTGGAGTCTCAGACTCCCTTATATTTCCTTTCCACCTTTTCCTCTTCTGATACTGGTAAGGATCTCTGGCGCGATTTTTGCAATCCCGGGCGAAGTGTCCCTTTTCCCCACAATCAAAGCATCTTACATCTTTAGTCGATTTATCCATGACCATCGCAGAGACTTTCCCTGTCCACGAACTGAGACTGTTCGTCAAGGCATCCATTTGGCGCTCTTGATGGAGTAACACCCTCTCCATCATTCGATTGTGGTCGCCCGTGATTGCCGCTAGCGCGTGATCTGCCGAAGGTATCCGGGACATTCGATCTAATATTTCTGCTACTGACGCTTCAGGTGGCAACGTCGCGATGACCCTTTTTCCCTCGGCGTTGCAGTTTTGTATTAGCAGCTGTTTTAAGACTATTTCTTTAACCTGTGGGGTTAAGTCTGACATTTTCATTGCAGACAGCAATCTATCCGCAAATGCGGAGAAACTTTCACCTCTCTTTTGGGTTATTTTAGTGTAGGCCGGTTCCTCCGCATTGAAGCGGGCAGACTTAAACGCATCGATGGCATTTCTCATGGTTTCAGCAGTGATATCTGGGCCGAGTTGTATTTGGGTATCCATTGTGGCATACCCATCCGTCCCCATTAATTGCATCAATAAGACTCCATGCAGTGGATCTCCCACGCGCCTTTCCACGTTTACAGACRCTTGGCAGAGCCTCCTCCATCCCGCTTCCCAGATTAAATATTGGGCCGGGGTAAGGAGGACCTGCATCAGGATCCTAATGTCATCAGGGGTGATGAAGCTACTAGTGAAAATATAGTTAACCATTTGATAGGTCGCATCGCTTTTCAACCCAGTCTCCTTTACTAGCGAGCGCAGTTGAGTCAGGAGCTTCCAGTCGAAAGGCTGGAAGCGTCCCCGTAACTGGTTACTTGAGTCGTATTCATACAGCACAGGGAGGGAAATGTTGTTGACTAATCCTCCAAGTGTCATCTCCCCTTCAGTAAGTAACTGCTTAGCATATTCCCTCCAGTTAAAGAAGGCCCAAGGCCTCGAATTGGTTATCAATGACTTTGCCAGTTTAGTGATCATGCCTCCTGGGGGGTCCAGCCTACAGGTAGTATATTCACTAGTTGCTTCAAGCCCGCTGATTGCTTCTTTTGGCAAGGTAATGTCGACTGCCCTTAATGGCATTTCATCTATTCCATTTACTTCCCCTTTAAGAGGCCTACCCTTTTCCAGTCCTAAACCCGTGCCTTGGGGCTTTTCATTGCCCTGAGGTGGGGGCTGCTCCTCCCCAGAAGGAGGAGCTGCCGCCCCCATGGGCGGGGAGATGGTCTGAAGAGGGATAGGCCCGACCCCTCCTACTTTGTTCCCATTGGTCGGGAGGGGAGGAGCCTGTGACATAGACCCTTTCTCCAACAATGGCGCTGATGGTCTTGGACTTCCGGCCGTCGTAGGAGTTGGAGCTCCTGCCGAAGCTTGTTCGTAAAATGGCGGCGGTAGCTGTAATGGCGGCCGAACAAAGACATGGTCGGTTGGTCTCGGCGGCGACGCGACGATTCCGGAGACYGTCTGCCATCCGCCCATGGCAGGCCGAAATATAATCTCTTTTCGGCGGTTGAAGACTCCGGTCGTGAGCATGTTATCACCCTGCACGATAGCTACAATTTCTGATCTTTTCAAGAATCTAGCCACCTTTAGACAAATAGCAGCACGGCTCCTGGCTTGTAGTTGCTTCAGCCAAGAGCCGCCTGTCTCAGCGAGGAATTCTTTATGCCATTTCCTCCATACAGAGTGGTCTAGAAGATGGTCTGATTCATTTAAACAACCCCTTTTCATCATCTTTTTAATTATCTTCCTAACTTCAGGCCACTCTGCTTGTTGGTCGGCAAGCACTGACCGCAGATGGCAGAGCTCCTGCGGCTCTGCAAGTCTGCTAGCGCAGCCGCCCATCTTGAGACACACACCGACTAAATATAAAGTGTTTGCAACACACACACAAATCAATAAACAGGTAAGTACTACACTCTATATAAAACCAAAGGTGTACACGTATATACAAACAGGTAAGTACTATATTCACAGTTTCCTACGACTAACTCACTAATATATATATATATACAGGTAAATATCAAGTACAGAAACAGGTGAGTATTATATACAACCGCTTACAATCGAATTAAATACAGTCAATTCGCAATTAAATGAAATACACTCCACAGGTTAATATATAGCATACAGCAAACAATATCCACAATAATACAGATCAAATAACACAAATCAAATTATTACACAGCAAGGCAATAGCAAATCAATTCCAACGAAAGCAATCAAAGTGGCAGCGGGGCTCTGCCGTGGCAGTCCCACTACCTGGGTTGCGGGTCCCAGACCCGCCGACCGGCCCTCCCTAGCCGATCGCGCCGGCTACCCTGAACTTTCACGAGCTCCTCCCGATCGAGAGCTCCCGGGGTTCGGCGAGCTACTCCGTAAAATGGAGCCCCGATAATTCCCCAACTGAAACGTTGGGTTTCGGGACCCTAAACAATGCGGGTCCCCACCCCAAGAGGTCTGCCAACTAACGGCAGAGCTCGGGGGTGGTCGCAGTCCTCGACTGCGACCCTCCAAGTAATAGACACTCTCCAATAACCGAAGAAAAGAGAAAGTAAAATAAATCCCTCGCCCCAGGGTCTTATTCCCAACCCAGGGGTAACAAGGGAGCCCTCCCAGAGGATAAAACCCTTCTCTTTTCTCCCCCCAAAACGGAAAGAAAAGAAAACAAACCCTCAAGGCCCCTTAACTCCCCACGACCCGATTCCTTTATCCCTTATTCCCCAAACGTAGAGCCGATGCCCCACGTTGGGCGCCACTTGAAGCGGCAGCCTCTGCCCAGGAACCACCAGAAATAATTACCCGCTAAGCTAGCAGCTGGAGAGCACGGCCTGGGAGAGTCCGCTCCAAAAGGATTCCACCGAAGATCCCAGGAGGGGAAAGACACAGACACGGGTCGGCGAGCAGGGAGATAACGAGAGGCACACACAGAGGGGGTTCCTGCACACTCGCACCCACTTCCACACACCAATCACACCCGAAGAAGGAAGCACACGAGACGAGGTCGATGGAACAAACAAGCAGGAACCTTTATTGAATCAAGAACAGCACTTATATAATAAACTTACAGAAAACTAACAAAGTGATTGGTGGGTACTGGACGATGTGGGACACGGGGATTGGACAGGGAAATACTTCCCACACAGGGATTGGATAGAGGGCGGAGGCGATAGGTGATGGGCAGGGACAGGTGTTCTGTGAGGTGGGGGCGAGAGGCTTCGAGAACGTTCCTAAATCACTGCCTCTCACTTAGGGGGTCTCGAATGTTCCTCACGCTTGGCGCCACACTCAGCCAATCGCTGTCCGTTTCCCACGCCATAATGAACGAACAGCAAACAGAACGGAGGGAAAGAAGAGAAAGGGAGAGAGAGCGATAGAGCCTGTCTTGGGCACCTTTAAGGGGATAGGCCAAGGTGGACTGCAACACCAAGCTCTTTGTCATTATGGGTTTTAGCTTTAACTGCCCATGGTAATCAAGTACTGCCGCTTGCAGCGGATAACTATGTTCCAGGAACCATTGGAGGTCACCCGTTTTTATAGGGATATAGATTACATCTGGCTCCATTGCTGTAATTTGTACTATTCGTGTCCGGCCCTTTTTTATAATCTCGGCCAAACCTTCCATCTGATCTTGAATAGAAGTTGCAGGATTAGCGGAGGTGAAGACCCATTCCAACACTTTTATCTCTGGGTTTTTGATGTCCTTTGATACATTTTGGGATATCGCTCCCATGAATCCCGAGGGACCTTTCAAGATAGACAGGTCCACAGGGAAATCAGGGTCACRTCTAAAGACAGAACGTTCGATAATAGCCTGAGCTACGTCTTGTATACACTTTTCTTGTTCTTCCGATAGCAGGACCGCTTTTGAAGGGTCAGTCCCCTTCAGTAAAGGTCTAAGAGGAGCGAGCTGCTCATCTGTAATTCCAGATAYGGGACRAACCCATTGAATTTCCCCCATCAGTTTTTGAACGTCATTTAATGTCTGTAACRAGAAACTGGGTAAAATCTTYTGAGGTCTTACAGMAGAGCTGCTCACTACCCATCCTAGGAAATTGTAAGGACTAGTACGTTGTACCTTTTCTTTTGATATTCCCAAGCCGAATTTATCCAGGTGACTCAATATCAATTCTTCCTGATAGTTCGAGAAAGGCCCTTGTTGACAAAAAAGTAAATCRTCCATGTAATGTAGGATAATCACAGAGGGCCAAATCTTCCTTAACGAGGTCAATACCATATTTACAAATAGCTGGCACAAAGAAGGGCTGTTCTTCATGCCCTGTGGTAATACACACCACTGATAGCGGAAGTCGGGCCGGTCCCTGTTTATTGCAGGAATTGTGAATGCAAWTTTTTCTTGATCGTCAGGATGTAAGGGGATGTTGAAGAAACAGTCTTTAATATCTATTATTAACAGTGACCAATTTTTGGGAGGATCGACAGAGAGGGCATCCCTGGCTGTAGGGCGCCCATGGGTTTTAAAACTTTATTTATGGCCTGTAAGTCCTGCAACAAACGATATCCCCCTGATTTTTTCGGATGTACAAAAACTGGAGAATTCCAGGGGCTACTAGATACTTTCACATGGCCTTTTTCTAACTCGGTTTCAACTATTTTTAAGGCTGCATTATAATGTTCTAATTTCAGGGGCTACTGGGGGGTCCAGATGGGGTGGTCGTCGTGCCACTCCATTCGGACAGGGAACATCCATCCCCCAGGGCCCCCAGAGCTAAATTTTTATTCTCATTCGATATGTATATACCCATGCGACTTAGTACGTCTCTACCCAAAAGCATGAGTAGTTTGTYGGGCAGAGGCATTACCATTACTGTGACCTTTACCTCCTGATCTTCGACCTTAACTGAGATAGGATTTTTACTTTTTAAGGGGACATAAGGTCCTCCGACCCCCTCAACGGGGGACCAGGCACCCTGTAKTGGCCACATTGATGGCCAGATTTTCTTATTAATTATAGTCACATCTGAGCCAGTATCTAATAAGGCCAAAACGGTCCTTTTACACTCTCCTAGTCCTATTTGCACCTCAACCATGGGGCGCTCATGCATTCGCAACGCAAGTAAGGCATGAGTCCCATCTGTTCTTTCCTGATTCTCGGGCTCTTCAAACATCAACATCCTAGCTACAGTATCATCTTTTTTGATTGTTATTGGGCAGAGTTTGGTCCTGACATTAACTATTATTCTCCCTGAACTGGGTCCTTTAATTAGTTTCGGTATGACCTCAAGACCTTTGGGAGTACAGTCAGAATCCCCTAGAATCAAAGCTGTAACTGCTTGTCTGATGTCACACTGGCAGGGGATATCATGTATTTTGTCCTCTGCTAGCCGCTCATCAAAGGAGGCCTTTAACGTYTCACGGCTAAACAAAGGTAACAGTTCCTTGTTTGCCGGAGTTTTTGCCTTCCCCCAGGATTTATTTATTTCCTCACGCGAATCCTGGTCGCGCTCATATCCCCGTTTTTTGGAATCCCAGACCTAATTCCTCTTTCTTTCCATCTTTCCCCTTTTTGATAATAGGGAGGATCTTGTGTATGAACACCACAGTTACGGGCGTAATGCCCTTTCTGACCACAGCTATAACATCTCGCATCCTTGGCCGTTGACTCTATGACGGTGGCAGAAATCTTCTCTGACCAGGTATTCAAGMTGTTAGTTAATGCGCTCATTTGTCGTTCTTGTTGGACTAACATTCTTTCCATTATCTGATTGTTGCTGTCCATGACTACGGCTAAGGCTTGATCTGATRCTGGTATTCTGGACATTCGATCCAGAATATCAGCTACAGAAGAATCTGGGGGGAGAGTCGCAATAATTCTCTTCCCCTCAGCGTTGCAATTCTGCGTCAGCAGTTGTTTCAAAACTATTTCTTTTACCTGGGGCGTTAACTCTGAAGTTTTCATGGCTGATAGTAGTCTATCTGCAAAGGTAGAAAAGCTTTCACCTCTTTTTTGTATTATTTTTGTGTATGCCGGCTCCTCTGTATCGAAGCGTGCCGCTTTAAACGCTTCTATAGCATTTCGCATTGTCTCGGCTGTAATGTCCGGCCCTAATTGAATTTGTGCSTCCATAGTAGCATAATTTTCAGTTCCCATTAATTGGCTCAACAAAACCCCATATAATGGATCACCAACTCGTCTCTCCGTATTGACTGAGGACTGGCAATATCTCCTCCATCCAGATTCCCATATCAAGTATTGGGCAGGAGTGAGGAGGACCTGCATTAGTATTCGGATGTCATCGGGAGTTATAAAGCAGCTGGTAAATATATAATTCACCATTTGGTACGCTGCATCACTTTTAAGTCCTGATTCTTTTACTAGTAATCTCAATTGAGTTAAGAGTTTCCAGTCAAAAGGCTGGAAACGCCCTCTCAATTGATTATTCGAATCATAATCGTACATTACTGGGAGGGAAATATTACTTACTAATCCTCCCATGTTTATCTCCCCTTCAGTTAGTAATTGTTTAGCATATTCTCTCCAATCAAATAAAGCCCACGGTCTCAGGTGGGATATTAATGACTTAGCCGTCTTAGTAACAATACCTTCTTGGTTATTCGGGCAATGCATAATGGTTTCAGCATTTGCTCCTTTAGGGAGATTCACTCCTCTATTATTTGGTAGGTTCTCMTCTATGGGGCTTCCTTCCCCTTTAAGAGAGATCTCCCCSCTCTCCAGCTCRGGAGCCRCACGCTGCAGCTCACCGTTTTCCTGTGGGGGGGKTTTTCCCTCTCCCAACGGGGAGGTTGCCGCCCCCGTAGGCGGGGAAACCTGGCGCAGTAAGGTAGGCCTGGCCCCTCCTCCTTCATTCCCATTGGCTGGAAGGGGAGGAGCTTGCGGCATAGGCCTCTCTTTCAAAAATGGCGCCGATGGCAAAACACTTCCGGCAGCCACACAGGTTGGAGCCTCTGCCGGGGCTGAATCACAAAATGGCGGCGGAGGTGACGGCCGGGCGAAGACATGGTCCGTTGGTTTTGGTGGCGCTGAGGCAAGCCCGGACACGGTCTGCCATCCGCCTAACACCGGTCTGTAGATAATCTCTTTTCGACTATTAATAGCTCTGTTTAAGGATGAATTATTATCATGCACCACCGCTACTATTTCGGAGCCTTTTAAGAATCTAGAWMTCTTTAAGCAAGTCGCTGCGCGGCTTCTGTTCTGCAACTGCTTTAACCAGGAACCGCCAGTTTCATTTAGAAACTCCCGATGCCACYTCCGCCAAACGGAATGGTCTAGCAAGTTATCRTTTTCATTCAGCAAACCCTTTCTTATCATTTTCTTTACAATGATCTTTACTTCTGACCATTCCGTCTGGTGGTCAGCRAGCACCGACTGCAAGTGGCGGAGCTCCTGCGGCTCCACAAATCTAGTAGCGCAACCTCCCATCTTTATACACGTACTCAATAACACAGTATATTCACTATATATATATATATATATATATATATATATATATATACAACAATCAACAGGTAAGTACAATTTACAATCGTTTACAACTCTTATAATATATATAATTACCTTATAATATATAACCAGGTAAGTAGTATTTATAATTATTCACAATTAAATCAAATGCACTATACAATATTAAACAACCAAAGCGATTCACAGAAATAAGTACGACGCACAATACAATAAATCTATTACAATACAAATCAAATAATCACACAACGAGATAACAATAAATTAAATCCAACGAAGACAATCAAAATGGTGCCAGGGTCTGCCAAATGACAGTCTGGCCACCTGGGTTTGTGGGTCCCAGACCCACCCATGGCCCCTTATGGCCGATCACACCGGCTACCCYGAATTTTGCTGAGCTCCCCTGCTAATTTGGGGCTCCCGGGGCTCGGCGAGCTGTTCCTACAACGGAACCCCGATAAGGCTCCAGGCTAAAACGCCGGATTTCGGAATCTTAATGAATATAGATCCCCTCCCCAAAAGATCCACAAACTAATAGCGGTACTCGGGGGTGGTCACAGTCCCTCCCAGACTGCAACCCTTCAAAATAATATAACACTCCCTRTTCCCCAGCTAYGACTGTAAGGAACAGAAAGTAAAATAAATTCCCCAAAATCTCAACCACCCTCCCCGGACGAGAGAGGTTAAGACCCACCCAAAGGTTCTATTCCCAAATGGAAAAATAAAACCCAGGGTTAATAAGGGAAACCCTCCCAGAGGACACACCACTTCTCCTTCCTCCCCCCAAAAAGAGAAGAAAAGAAAATCCCCTCAGACCCTCTACTATCTCCCTATAACCCCGAAGCAAACTCAAAACTCCCCGTAACCCTTACTCTCCCAACGTAGAGCCGATTGCCCCACGTTGGGCGCCACTTGAAGCGGCTCTCTGTCCCAGATCCACCCAATAATTACYCAACGCTAGCTGCAGGAGAGCACGGTCTGGGTGAGAGCGCCTCAAATCCAGCGACGATCCCAGGGTACTTCAAGGGCACGGGTCGAGGTCAGGGAGGTGAGGGAAAGACACACTGAGGGGGGTCCCCGCCACACACACTCACGCTTCCACTCACCACTCACACCAACCACAGACGGAGGGAACACGCGAGCCAA
>PTEX01000161.1:25310-48352 GCA_003342815.1 Eudromia elegans
CCTCCAGCGATATCTGCGTTGTCGCTGCAGCTCCTGCCGACGCTCAGCCCATCCGAATGACCACTATTTGGCCCGAGGGGGGCAAAAACATAGTTTTTGCCCGACTCGATTAGGCCATTTGTGCCAGAGACCACTGCGACCACTGCCGGCCCCTCCTCACCTTTTAGATGTTTCACAAATCAACCCACAATTTGGGTCCATGATTCCCATTCTCTGGGGGAGGCTTTACAGCCTCCCAGTCCCCATTCCAATAAAACCTTTTTTAACCTCTCCCATTCTGATCGCTGGGATAGCAAGCCCGGTGCTTTAAAGCACCCGTGCTTGCGTCCCAGGGTGATCAATTTCTTTAGATGAGTCATCAAGACTCCATGCTCACTCAGGAGGCATTTAAATGAGATAAGTTCCCTGCTCTTAGAACCTCCTGCCCCCATTACTCTGATCTCCAAGTGCGAGGTAAAGCCTCAAGCGCTGGTGAAAGTGAAAAGCAAACCCGGTTATCAGAGATTCCCTTTCAGATCTAGATTACGCGCACAGGGCACAGCCTCCTACCCACACGGCAGCGGTCTGCAGCCCGAACTGCCATTAATCCCCAGGTGGTTTGTGGGGCCCATCAGTGTTCCTAACCTTCACAAAATGTTCTCAACAATGGTCGGCAGGCTCATGGGGTGGTCTTTTTCACCCACCCCGGCGACTACCTCGGCAGGCTGAAGGCCTGTCTCATGAGGTGGACTTTTTCACCCACGCCGTTCATCCACAGATAGGGACCAGCCTTTACCCTGAGAGGGCTTCTACCGCTCTTACCGACTGCGAATTCAGCTCCCTGGTCTCGTCGCCGAGTATCACGTCGGGGTCACCAGCTAACGCGACAGGTGGCCGGTGGCCACTATCGCGCCAGTGRTCACTCAGAGGCTGCTGCTGGAGGACGGGACCCGGTCGGCCACAGGGGAAGAGTGGGGACCTGTCGTGATCAGACCCACTCACCACATTCACGCACAAAATCACACATGGAGGCCTCCTAGCATACAGAGAAACACACGCRTGGATTGATCAGAACCGGAACCGTTTATACATAGCCGCCCGCGCTCCCGYGGATGCTCCTGATTGGATGCAGGCACTGTTCTGGCAGCTTCTCTCTGCTCCAGTTGGATGGAGCATCGCACAACTGCCATTGGTAGAAACACCTAGCGGGAACGATGCTGACTGTCATTGGCTGTGGCTCCTAGTCTGCCTGGAGACTCTAGAAGAATCTCAGGAGCCGCTGGCCCCCACCTTGCTGGGGTCACCTAGCGGGCACGTTGATTGACAGATATACATGCAGTGCGCTCTATAACAGAAATAGGAATATATACAGAACTACATGTGTTGTAGGACACTGTAGGAGAACGCTGCAGGCAGCGTCCCCCAAGGATGGAGTTTWGCTCAAGACAGACAGTTGTTGAAACGTTAGCTGTTCTATTGTTTTATTAATACATCTGCCTTGGGGGGGGGGAAACAAAGAGAGAAGTTTCTAGAACTCTCTGGAAGGCTGGTCAACTGTATTCATTCAGCGATGGTCTTCTCTCAACCAGTCAGGTTATGGGAAAGTAGGCGTTCCAAAGGAGAGGCCAATGAGGTCGGGGGAGGGCCCGCTCCCGTCCAGTCATTTCTCTTCTTTGTGTGTTGTATTCTATAAAGCTCRGTTCAATTTGTAATAAACGGTTCCTACCTGGTTTGATTGAGCCCTGCGTTAGTGTATTCTTACCTGGGTAATTGGTGAATGTGTGCGAGTTGTGTGAGTAGGTGGAACCCCCTACCCCTCCTCGATCCCTCTCCTTTTCCCCACACCTCTATTCCTGACCCCCCTAACCCATCTTCCCTTGGCAGCGACTCACACCAGCAGTGAGGCAGCTACGTGTMGCTTCGATCGCCTGAGGCTTACMGGAGCCTGTCTCCACAGTGGGTGACAGCGGAGACAGCCGGGAGTGGTAAGTGGACTGCACCCTCTGTGGGGCGACCGCCTGCAGGACACTCTCCTATAAAGGCCCCTATTTCTGAGATGCATGGAATGGGGACTGAATGATCACCAATCTGTATCTATATTTGTAAATATATTGTAAATAGTTCTTTTAGGGAGGGGAATATTCTGGCGGGAAAGAAGCAGAAGCTTCTGGAAAAAGGGGAGGGGGATTGAGAGCTGTAAGATCATAAGGAGAAACTCCAATCCCTCAATCAGGATGTCGCTATCTCGGGGGAGCCAATGAGGGGCCATGGGGTGGCCTAACCAGGGCCTATCATTTCTCTCCCTTACAAGACCCTAATGTATAAATTCCCGACACCTCCCCCATATTAAACGGCTGTTGTTTTTCGTGCAACCTGGCGTGTACTTGATTCATTGGGTGCTTGTGATACATTTGTGCGTGTGTGTGGTGTGTGTATGGTCAGGGTGCCTGCAACAGCTCCGTCTCTYCTCAGAGACTCCTCCAGACCTCTCCTGATTCCCCTTACCTGTGGTCCTGCGGCCCTCACAGAAGGCCCTTGCAGTGGTGATTCCTGCAGGGAAGCGGCTGATGGGAGCCGGCTGCGGGCTGCTACAGACACTTACCTTGTGCGCTGGACAGGTGAGTAGCCCTGCAGCGAGTTCTATCATCCCGCAACTGGCGCCCAACGTGGGGCGGCCACAGGCCTAGGAAGGGTGATCGGGGTCTGGGTAAATTGGGGAGAAACGTTTTTTCCAACTTTAGTTGGGGAAAAGTGGAGTTCTGGTTTTCCTGTTATAAGGGAAAGCGTGCTTGGGGTGGGTGAAGGGGTGYTCACCTCAAGGGGTAATTAACTGGTGAGGGGGTAATAAAGAATTGGGCTCATCAGGCTGGTGGGGGGAACTCACCAGGGGTGGGGTGTCCCCATACGATTAGGGTGCAGGCTCTTGTAGAGACAGCACTTTAATTGGGGTGGCGGGTGCACAYTGCACACAAGGGGAGACACCGAGGGACCGGTTTACCGGTATTCGGTCTTAAGATCCCGTGCGCACGGATTAGGATTTCAGCTAGCTGTCTTTTGGGAATTGGTTGCCACGGCTAATTACTTACCTCGAGGAATATTTAAGATGGGACTCTGTGGGTCTACAACCACCCGTGATTTTGAATTTGATCAATTGCAGGCCCTCATAAAGGGGCATGCAATTGACAAAAAGCAATTAAAAGCTAWAATTCAATTYGGGGTCAAGAATGGCCTTTTTGGTGAGACCAATGCCATTCTTGATTACCAACAATGGCAAGAGGTTAAAAAGACTCTTTTAAATTACAGTTATGAGTCTTTGTCTGAGAAAGTAAAGGCACAGAGGCGATCTGAAGTGGCGGGGCGGGTGGCGAAGTTCTTACAGCACCATGAGCTCGTGGCTTATGTGGGGATTAGGACAGGCAACGGGGCTCTGGTCTCCTCCATGAAAGAGAGTGTGTTTGCTCTATCCTTTAGGGGGTGGAGGACGGTGGGGGGGAGACCGACGGCTCCACGACCTGTGGGCGCCACCTTAGTCGCCCAGCCGATTGCCGCCATTTTGTCATCATCGAGCAAGGTTGGACATGCACCGCAGCAGACCACGCCTACGGCCCCACCGCCACCACCATATTTGGTTCAGAGGGTTGGAGGTGGTGCTCCTCCCCCAGGGGAGGGCCTGGGGGTGGATCGAGGCGGGAACACACTTGATGGTAAAAATGTAACACTACATCAGGGGGAGGGCCCTCTTGTGACATCTGGGGAGGGATCTTTGAYTCCACCCATAGAGGAGGGCCCAAAGGGAGGAGTTGAAAGCTCCACCCCTAAACTGGATAGTGGGACRCCCYCGGAGGAAGTCCTCCAGCAGGAACAGGAAGTGGAACAAGCAGGACCGGAAGTAGACCATAGAGATGTAATACAGAAGGAGCGACTCAAAGACGTCATAYTCAAAATAGCCCCAGGAGCTAGGTCCTGGGCCTATTTTGACTGGATAGATATAGCAAAGACAGCTATGGAGGAGGGCGACGTACAAACGGGTTACAGTATTACCATAAGTGCCCTACCGGTCATGTATGACATTGACCCACAAGGTTATATGAGAGGAATGTTCAAGTCATACGACTGGAAATTCCTCTCACAATTGTAGGCAACTGTCGCAGGCCCTTTTAGTTGATTACCCGGAAAACCAACCCAGTGCCCAGTCTCAACAAAAGCGCTAGCCAGTCAGTAGAACAGGTCCGGGCTGGCCGCGACAACAACCACCTTAGCARAGGATCCCAGGGATAGCGGGACACCCGGAGGCAAGGGCTGAACRGCGGAGGGTCCCCACAGCCTGCGCACGCGCGCCCACAGCCAGAAAGGAGGAGCACACGTGCAAGGTAATTTGCAGGGAGGAACCGTTTATTAGCGGCTAGAAAGCCTTTTATAACAAACGCAAACACAACTCACAAGATGACTGGTACAACGCATCGCTTAATCAACAAAGGGATTGATAGGGAGGAAAGTTCGCAGGGTACGATTGGGCAAGGGGAGGGTACAACAAAATGATTGACAGGGACAGGTGTGCTGAGGAAGGATCGCGAGGATTCGAGAATCTTCTTCAATCAGTGCTTCTCACTAACCGCTTCTCGAATATTCTTAAAGCTGTTCCTTCCACTCAACCAATCCGAGAAGATCTCCCAGGACATAATAAACCAAACTGATAGGGGACCATATTATTGAAACTACTGAAAGAAAAGGGGGGCTTATCTTGAGCACCTATCTGGGAGGACTGGCCGTTGGCCTGCAACAGGCAACGATAAATGATAGCAGAGTAAAAGGGGAACCTGCTCAACAAATGTTAAGTTACTTGTTTAGCAGTTCCCTRTTKTGCCCCGAAGACATCAGAAATGTGATGAGATTGGCTCTAACCCTCGCACAATACATCATTTGGGAGGCAGAGTGGCAGTGCTGTTGCCAACTGGCGGCAGGCCTACCACGATCCCAGGGAGATCCTCTGAGCGGCATAACCATTCAGCAGCTGTTAGGGAAGGAAMAATAYGCATTGATAGATGCACAAATCCAACTCAGTCCCGAAGCTATATCGGAATCGATGCATGCTGCCCAAGAGGCATTTCGAAATGCACGATTTGAACCTGCCGATTCCTCTTATGCTTCTATAACACAAAGATCTGGAGAGCCGTTCTCGGAATTCGTAGACAGGCTCATAAAAGCAATTAAGCTTACTGACTTACCACAGTCTGCGAGGGATATTATCCTTCTGTAGGAGGACACTGCTGGCAGTGCTGGCAGTGTCCTCCTCAGACAAAGTTGTGCTTAAGATGGRTGCCAAATGGTTAGTGGTTGGTCATTAATTGAGTTAATATTATTTTTATTGTTGAGAACCAACACACTCATGACATGTATGCTAACGAAAGTTCTGGAAGCTTCCCGGGGGTTCCCCTAGCTATAGACCTTGTTCTCCCTTCCCCTACTATCCAATAAGATTATGGGAACCTGCCACCAGCCCAATGAAGGATGGGGGTGGGCCCGCCTCCATCCAATCCTTTTGCCCCTTCCCCACGGTAAAGTTATAAATAGTTCTGTTTTGTTAAAAATAAATGGTTCTAGCTTGGATTTCGAGTGGTTCTSACTTCAGTGAGTTTCCTTGGTTTGTGTGAGTGAGTGATTGTGAGAGTGTTYGGAAGCAGAACCCTCCTTACCCTCCTCCCGCCTGTCCCCCTCTTCCCGAAATCCTTATTCCTTACCCTCGAACCCTGACAACCCTTTGGYGGTGCCCCCACATCTGTCCRTTGGAGAAGTGAAATYGACGGACGTGGCTTWCAGGAGCCAGCCCCTGTGCAGCGAGTAGCCGGGAGATTGGTGAGTTGGGATTGGGCTGCAGAGGGGTGACCACCTGCAAGTGGCGCCAAACGTGGGGCAACCGCTAAGGGTTTTCTGTGGGTTTGGGTGGAATAAAGATTAAAGGGAGGTTTGGGTTTAGTTGGGTAAGGGTTATCTCTCCGGAGTTTAAGGAGAGGTGTAATACTTCTGAGGAAGGGGAGACCCGACTGTGTTATCTAAAAAGGGGGAATAACACATTTGGGCCAGGGGAAAATTGTTTTCTCTTGTTTTTCTTATTTGAAAGTTGATCTGTTCTTGATTTAAAAGRGAGAGTAATTCATTACGTTATTGTAAGTGGGGGTTATTTACTCTGTTGTGAGTGAGTACATTAGAACTGCGTTCTTGTAATTTTACTTTATTGTGAGTATTAACTGCTCTATTGTGAGTGAGTAATTTATTGCTTTATTGTAAGCGAGTTTGCGATTTCTTGTCGGGAAGAGGATTGCAGCGTTTTGTAACTGCGTGGACTTACATATATATATATACATATCTGCTTAAGCAATAATAAAATGGGTGCCTGTTKGTCCAAGCACAGGGAGCCAGCTGGTTTTGAACACCTTACCTTAGTGCTGAAGGACCAACCTATAAATATCCATCGTGTAAAAAGAATTGTCAAACTTGGTGTTGTGAGAGGAATCTTTTGTGACGCAAACAGCCTTTTAATAGYGGATAATTGGGAGAAGATGAAGACTGTATTTATCAATGAAGGCAAAGGAACTTGGTTGGGTGAATTGAAGGCTAAAGAAATGAGTGTTATTTGCAAACAGATCTCTAGGTTTCTTAGGAAATCTGAGGTCGTGGCGTTTGTCTCGTCACAAAAGGTTCCTCATCACCATATGACTTATAAGCATGAAATAATTTTTCGGCYGGCTTTGGGTGGGTGGCARGCGGTGGGGGGGCTTGCGGCACCTCCACCGTCACCCTCRGCGCCAGTGTTCGTACGTCCACTAAAGTCGCCGCCATCTTACCCAGCTGGTGAATCAGGAGCTCCTGCTGCCCTCACGACTGAAGACCAACTGGAAGCGCCGCCATTTTGTTCGTCACCTAAGAGCAGCCTCACCCCACCTACATCAGCCACAGGGTTGGCTGGAGGGGCGGGGAAGGAGAGGGTGATTGTACAAATAGAGGCTCCGCCTCCCATAAATGGAGAGACGGCCCAAAAGGGGGAGCCCCACCATAGAGATCAAGGCGGGTTGGAACTAAGGGMGGAGGAGCTACCCCTGGGGAAGGAGAGTTCAAAGAGGGAGGTCTTGGAGGTCTGAGAACCGGAAACTGACAACCGGAACCGGAACCATCTAATACCRGAAGARTCTTCCAAAGAGGAATCGCTCTCASCCTCAAGGGTATCTCCAGTATTGAATAAGACCAGACCTGCCGATGTAACTATAACAGAACAGGTTACTAAAGACCGAGATAGGGATAAAAACTGTGACACAGTGGAACAAAAGGTAATGGTCCCTGTTAAGTCGGCCCAGYGCCCATGGACTGTTTTTGATTGGCCCGATATTGCCTGGCAGGCCATGGTTGCTGGGGATATTGAATTGGGTGCCTTAATCAACACACAATCTTACCCAGTAATATATGAATTCGACCAGGCTAACCAACTAAAAGGTATGTTTCGGCCATTTGATTGGAAATTGTTATCACAGCTACGGGCCACAATAAATGAATCAGGTGTGCGAGGTGAGCCCACAATGCAAATGATCAATTACATCTACTCAAGTACCTTCATTTCCCCAGAGGATGTGAGGGTATTGATGAGAATAGCCCTTACCCCCAACCAGTATTTAGTGTGGGAGTCTGGGTGGAGGAAGGCCTGTCAAACAATAGCTAATCAACCTCGATCCATTGTATGGCGTCACTATATCGCACCTCATGGGATTAGAACASTATGCCACTCTAGATGCGCAGGTCCAATTAGGACCAGACATTATAGCAGAATCAATGAAGGCAGCACTAGAGGCATTTAGAACAGCTAGATTCGAGCCCTCTGATCCCTCATATATGACGATAAAACAAAGAGCAGAGGAACCTTTTGCTGCATTTGTGGATCGAATTATAGGTGCTTTAAAAACAACAGATTTGCAACCACCTATAAGGGACATTGTTGTAAAACAATTGGCAACAGAAAATGCTAATATAGAGTCCAAAAGAATCATTGCCTCCATGCCACCAGACTCTTCACTTGCTGACATGCTGGACCGCATGGCCAGGGTACCAGCAATTAATCAAGCCATGTTAACGGTGTCTGAGGCCTATAAGACACATGAAAGGTTAATAGATAATATGCTGGAAAAACATGAGCAGCAATTGTCAGCAATGGTTACCTGTATTGATCAATTGGTTAGGGAGAACCAACATCACGCCTTCCCAGCCTTTCAGCCATTAAAAGCATCTGACGAAGAAAGACCTTCGTCGATCAGAAGGTGCTTTGAATGTGGTGGYACTGACCATCTGGTGAAGGATTGCAAACAACGGGATCGGCGTTGGACAAAAAAATCGTGGTGTCTCAACGTCAAAAAACGTGCGACGAAACGCGACGGAGAATCGCGTGAGGATATAAATAATTCTCCTGCTGGAATTGGTCTAGATAAGTCAACCGAAGAATTTGTTCTTCCTAAGAATGAGAATTGCTGCCCAAGTGGCACGGTAATAGTTAGAGCTACTGAAAGACAGGTTATCACTGATGCTGCGATGTATGTGATCGTAGGCAAAGCTGATGTTGAGGATAATACTGAAGGTCTCGTTGTAGGAAATTGTAATTACACCCCCCACAGTCTTTGTGTTGTCCCACMACTTACCAAATGTTTGAAAGGTGGCCTAATCCCTGTTACAGTCCATTCTGTCTTCTATCCACTGGTGATAGAAAAAKATGACCCTATTGCCAGAATGGTGAACTTGGAAAAGCATACTAATCTTCARTCGTGCTTATCTATGGAATTAGGCAGTCGACCCATGACCGGCGTCACAATTCAATATGGTGATCACTGGTGTGATCTTAAGGCCCTAATTGATTCCGGGTCCGATATCACCATAGAGAATTGTGCGTATTGGCCATCCCATTGGCCTTTGAGAGCTTCCTTAGGGTCAGTTGAAGGTGTTGGGGGCAGTGCCGTTCCCTGCAAAAGTAAGGAGTTAATTACAGTTGTGCTGGATCACAAGAAGGTGACATTACCATTGACTGTGATGAGCCTGCCAGGACATCTACCTATGTTAATTGGAAGGGATGTACTTTCCCAAATTGGAGTTGTTTTGACTAATGAAAATAGGGATTTTCGGTCGGGGCCTCTGGTGCGCGGTCCTTTCCTATCCGGATGGGGTGGTCCTCCGACCAGCCCATCTGGWTCGACCARTGGCCCCTGAAGAAGGACCGGTTGGTGATYGCCCAGGAGCTGGTGGAAGAGCAGCTTCGGCTTGGACGGATACAGCCTTCCACCAGCCCCTGGAACACCCCTATTTTCATTACTCAAAAAAAGTCTGGCAAATTTAGGCTCTTACATGATCTTAGAGCCATAAATAATATTCTTAAGCCGACTGGCTCCTTACAGCCAGGCATGCCCTCCCCSTCCATGTTGCCGTTAGATTGGTTTATCGTTATTATTGATTTGAAAGATTGTTTTTTCCAAATTCCCCTACACCCAATTGATTATGAAAGGTTTGCCTTTTCTTTACCTTCTATTAATCGAGAATCACCCTCTAAACATTTTGAATGGAAAGTCCTGCCGCAGGGTATGAAAAATAGCCCTGCGGTATGCCAATTATATTTAGACCAAATTTTGTCCCCAGTAAGGATTAAATGGCTGTGCACCCTTCTTTATCATTACGTTGATGATCTCCTGCTGGCTCAAAAATGTSCCTTCTCACGTGACCAGTYAAATGAAATAATTGATAGTCTACAGAAAGGGGGCCTAATAATAGCGCCCGAAAAGATACAGACTACTAGTCCTTGGAAATACTTGGGATGGATAATTGCAGAAACACAAATCCGTCTGCAGAAGATTWCCATCAACACAAAAATTAAGAATGTTAATGATGCTCAAAGACTCCTTGGTGATTTGCAATGGCTCAGGCCAGTGTGCGGGATTACCCCCACTGWGTTAGATCCACTTAGGCCGCTGCTAAAAGGGACAGATCCCTCATTGACTGTCAAGGTATCATTAGAACAAAGGAAGTGTATTGAGGAGTTAGCTCAAAAGATAACGAATAGGGCAGTCGACCGGTGGGATCTATGTGTCCCCGTAGATGTATCCATTTTAACCCTACCAGGTCATTATATGGGAGCCATCACCCAATATAAGAAGGTCCGCACTTCTCGGAGTGTGAAAATGACCGTGAAGGTACTAGAGTGGATATTCGCACCAGCAMAACCCAGCACTAYGGTGCAAGATAAATTTGAAGGRTTGTCAGAAATAATCATAAAGGCCCGAAGGAGGGTTAGACAACTTATTGGAGAGGATCCTACTACCATTTACCTCCCAATAAGGTGTCCCRAACTTAAYTGGTTGYTAGAGACGAACGAGCYGCTGCAAATAAGCCTTTTGGAGTCCGGTAGCATTATAAGGACAAAACCATTACCCAGCCCAATACTTAAATGGATCTCCAATAACAAATGGATTTCTCATGGGCTATTATCACGGCGGCCCCTGAAGGGGGCAGTTACCTGCTTCTCAGATGCAGGGCGCAACTCAAACAAAGCTGCCGTGGTATGGAGTGAAGGAGGAACATGGCAAAATSTAATAATTCCAGCGGAGCCAGGGGATACTCTACAAACCCTAGAGCTCAGAGCTGTGGTCTGGAGTTTCACGAAATGGATCAAAGAATCYTTGAATATGGYTTCTGATTCTCTTTATGTAAAGGGATTGGTCTATYGAATTGAAGGTGCCCGAATCAGGGAGATACAAAATGATAGACTCTATAGATTGATATTTAGACTGAAGAGGGCTGTTGAGGAGAGACGACATCCTTATTTTGTTACTCACATCCGGAGCCACAAGTGGGCCGAAGGGTTGGGTGAGGGTAATCAGCGAGCGGACCGGTTAGTCTCCGCTGTGACTCACCCACCACTTGATCAGTTTGCTATGGCGCGAAATGCGCATGAAAACTTCCATCAAAATGCAAAAGGTCTATGGAAGGCTTTTAAGATCCCTTACCATGACGCAAAAATGATTGTGAGATCCTGTTCAAAATGCAACAACCAGGGACCAGGTCTTGGAATTGGGGTGAATCCAAGGGGGTTAAACCCCAAGGATGTCTACCAAATGGACGTCACCCACTATTCTCCYTTTGGGAGGTTAAAATTCATCCACGTCACAATTGACASGCGGAGCCAYTTCATATGGGCGACCGCTCAGCCAGGGGAGAAGGCCTTGCGTGTTGAAAGGCACCTCACTATGTGTTTTTCAGTCATGGGAGTTCCTAAAACCATAAAAATGGATAATGCTCCTTCTTATTGTAGCRCAAGGATTGCTGCTTTTCTTGCAAAATGGAATGTCCAGCACATTAGAGGAATTCCACACTCCTCTACAGGTCAAAGTATAGTAGAGCGAGCAAATAGAACGGTGAAAGATTATCTCACGAGGATAGAGGGAACGGATCCTGTCAGTTGTTTGTGCAAGGTGTTGTTTGTATTAAACTATCTTTGTATTTTTGGGGAAGAGCAAATGCCGCCAGCCCATCTTCACAGGTGTGACCAGAGGGGAACAACTGCGCCAGAAATGTTTGTAAAATATAGGGATCCGACCACGGGGCTGTGGAAAGGTCCCGCAAAGGTAATTTTTATGGGTCGTGGTTATCAATGTGTTGAGTCCGGTATTGGCMCAATTTGGGTACCTTCTAAATGGGTCAAGCCTTCTGCTCCACCTTCCAATCAAGTTAATGACATGTCCGACACAGATACAGAGCCTAAGGAGGTCAGTGCTCCCTTAATTACCTGTGCCTCGTCTTTTTCCTAGGTCCTCCAAAATGTTTCTGCCGGTTCTCTTGCTGATTATATTCCTTACACTTGACGTGAGAGGTTTCCCATTTCCATTGCCTCTGATGCAAAATGTGTGGATTCACCAGGCTAACRAAACGGGAGAGGAGAATCTATGTGTATCCTCATCACATCCAAGTAATAGCTTGTTCCCTACTAGCGTGGGAAAACCCCACMTAAATCCAGAAATGTTTAAGGGTTATTCTATCAACAAATGTACTTCCGATATGGATAAGGCTACATGTGCAGCGGTGTTGATAGACGGATTAAATGTGTCATTAATAGAGGACCCCCAGGAAATTCGACTAGCAGGGGCAGTAGCAGTTGGAGATGCCTTAGAGATGAAGAATAGGACATGCTTCATCTTCGGCACAAAAAATTTCGCCAGAAGGCACGGCCCTAAAATTATAGATGAGGTTTCCCCCGAGCGTAAATATGATTTTTGGAAGAATGGCAGTTTYTGTGGGATGCGGATTGATTATAACCACAAACCACCCAGCATATACCCGTTGGGGGCTTATGGCGCATATTACCAAGACAGTATCTTGTGGAACTTGGGAAGCCCTAAGGCGCTCCCCAGGTCGATATATCTTATATGCGGGGACAGGGCGTGGAAAGGGATCCCTAAAAATGYGTACGGGGGTCCTTGTTACCTATAGATAATGTTATCTATCATAGCTCCCCATCGCCCGGTCAATCAAACATTGTTAATTAGCAGGCAAAGACGGGACATATCTCTTCCAAGTGGCTGYGACGACAGAGTTACCCTGGTATCTAAGACATCTAGGGTTGCGTTATCTATTTTTATTTCCGGACTGGCAGCGGGAGAAGCGCTGAAGGAAATTTCTCGTTTAGCCTGCTGGAACCGAAACCAAGCAAACATCACTGCTACCATCCTGCAGGAGTTATACGACGATGAGAAGGTTCTTCACACAGCGGTTCTACAGAATCGAGCCGCGATAGATTTTTTATTACTTGCTCATAACAAGGGCTGCAAGGAATTTGAGGGGTTATGTTGCTTCAACATAAGGACAATCTATTCAGTCACATAAGGACAATCTATTCAGTCACAAATTCAACAGCTAAAGGAGAATTTGAAGAAATTTATCAAACAAAGTGACGACCTTTCAAAATGGATCTCTGATAAGTTCGGCGCACTCTCCCGATGGGACAATCTATTCAGTCACAAATTCAACAGCTAAAGGAGAATTTGAAGAAATTTATCAAACAAAGTGACGACCTTTCAAAATGGATCTCTGATAAGTTCGGCGCACTCTCCCGATGGACATCATTTTGGTATCAAGATGCTATTCGTCTTACAATAATGATTCTGGCAATCCTAATCGTAGGATGCGTCGTGTTCCACTGCATCATCAGGCGAATGGCTCGATCAGTCGAGTCCGCTATGGTTGTGTCAACCGGAAATACAACGGAACCCATCTATGAGACAATGATGCATCGACCCCCCGATTATAAGGAAACCAACTTGTAAACTGTTAACAGGACTCGTTGTTACCAGCAGCTGCCTTAGATGTTAACTGTTTAAATGGTTGCAACAATGTTTCTAGTTACCAGAGGGCATCCATCTTAAGCAAAAGAAAAGGGGGGATTTGTAGGATTTGCCAGGGGGGGGCAGCAGCGTCCTCCTCAGACAAAGTTGTGCTTAAGATGGATGCCAAATGGTTAGTGGTTGGTCATTAACTGAGTTAATATTATTTTTATTGTTGAGAACCAACACACTCATGACATGTATGCTAACGAAAGTTCTGGAAGCTTCCCGCGGGTTCCCCTAGCTATAGACCTTGTTCTCCCTTCCCCTACTATCCAATAAGATTATGGGAACCTGCCACCAGCCCAATGAAGGATGGGGGTGGGCCCGCCTCCATCCAATCCTTTTGCCCCTTCCCCACGGTAAAGTTATAAATAGTTCTGTTTTGTTAAAAATAAATGGTTCTAGCTTGGATTTCGAGTGGTTCTGACTTCAGTGAGTTTCCTTGGTTTGTGTGAGTGAGTGATTGTGAGAGTGTTCGGAAGCAGAACCCCCCTTACCCTCCTCCCGCCTGTCCCCCTCTTCCCGAAATCCTTATTCCTTACCCTYGAACCCTGACAACCCTTTGGYGGTGCCCCCACATCTGTCCGTTGGAGARGTGAAATCRAYGGACRTGGCTTACAGGAGCCAGCCCCTGTGCAGCGAGTAGCCGGGAGRTTGGTRAGTTGGGAGTGGGCTGCAGAGGGGTGACCACCTGCATCCTTCGCCAATTAGCTATAGAAAATTCAAATAAGGAGACTAAGACCATTCTATCCAGCATGCCTCCTGATGCTACATTAGCAGATATGCTGAATAGAATGGCTAGAGTTCCGGCAAGTTATCAGGCATTGACAGCGACAGAAGTTACCTATGAGGCTCAAAATAGATCTATGGAGGCTCTTTTTCAAGAGAAATTCTTTTCTGCTGCTGCCGTGAGTTTGGACAAGGTTGTGGAAGTTTATTCTGCTCTTGCTCCGCAGAAGTCTCCAAGTGATCAAGGACGTAAAGACATCCGTAGATGTTATGAATGTGGCCGGCACGGACATTTAGCTAGGGATTGTAGGATAAGGGATAAGCAATGGGCGAAGGACAAAAAACAGTCTTCAAAAAACTAGTTAAAGAGCGTGCTCGTGAGGGACCGCGCTGGGACACAAAAGGTTCCCTTACTGGAAATAATAGTGAATCAGCGACTGTTGCAACTAACCCTGYTACAGCGGCTGATTCCGATCAGAAGCCACTAGAAGAAAAGAAAAGGTTTCAAGCTGTAAAAACTCTGGATGTGACGTCCCTAGAAAAAATTGTGATCAAAGAAACAGGTCAGCAAACTATCAGGGGAAAAATATCAGGTGACTATCTTGGACGAGGAGTTATTACGGGACAAACTGATCTAACACCAATGGGATTGTGTGTCATCCCGATCTTGGTTTCGATCCCTGTGGAAAGGATTGTCGAAGTTACAATACAAGTCACGTACCCGCCCCTTGTTATATCTGCAGGGGAGAAGTTTGCTCAATTAATTCCCCTTCCTGACCCGGAAACGGAGAATAGTAAATTAACAGCCTTCCTGTCTTTAAAAATRCAGGATAGACCTGTCATTCCAGTCAAATTAAGTCACCAAGGAGAATCTATCTGTGTCAAGGCTTTGCTTGACACAGGAGCAGATATCACTACAGTAAACACATCTATGTGGCCTAAACACTGGCCAACTAATAGGATATGTCAAGGTATAGAAGGGGTAGGAGGTCCAGCCAAGATTTGTAGGAGTGTAAATCCGGTTCAGTTAAAGGCTGAGGATCAGGTAATTACCAACTTGGTTAGTATAAAGGCCCTCCCGAAAGGGGTGGAAGCCCTAATAGGGAGGGATGTACTAATCCAAACGGGAGTGGTATTGACTAACGAGAAAGGGGTTTTTCCTAGGGGCCATTGATAGGGAGCCCCACCCGRTCCCCATCAAGTGGTTGACATCCAAAGCGGTTTGGGTGGATCAATGGCCCTTAGGGGAAAAGAGGCTCCAGGTGGCTCATGATTTAGTAAAAGAGCAACTGGATTTGGGACACATAAGGGAATCTGTAAGTCCCTGGAATTCCCCTGTATTTGTTATAAAAAAGAAATCGGGTAAATTTAGGCTCCTACACGACCTCTGTAAGACAAATGATCAAATGCAGCYGATGGGGGCGCTCCAACCCAGCCTCCCCAACCCTGCATTATTACCTGAGGAATGGAAATTGTTTATAACAGATCTTAAGGACTGTTTTTATAATATCCCTTTGTGTGATGAGGATTGTGAAAGGTTTGCATTCTCCATTCCAAGTTTAAACCGGGAAGCACCAGCCCTCCGTTCTGAGTGGCTGGTTGCAGGATTGCACCTCTCAGCTGGAGCAGCTCTTTACCGATCCCGAAGCCCGGTCGTCACCAGCAGAGAGGCCACGGCTCCTGTCGCCGTCGCCAGTGGACGTCCCCTGACGAACTCTGCCGACGCAGTGTGGGGGCRCCACGAAGGACACACCGGATCGAGAGGGGAGGAATATAGGAGCGGGGAAAGGAGAGAGGACACACAGTGGGAAGAGGGGGGTTCTATCCACACTCACGCCCACACGCACTCACCATGCACCCAGGCAAGTAATCACACAGACACAAGCTCAAACGAAACCCGAATAGAACCRTTTATTTAACACAACACAGAGCTTTTATAACATTGAACAATCAAGGGAATCAAATGATTGGGCAACGGTGGGCCCTCCCTCGCCCCTCATTGGGTATTCCCTGGCCCTTCCTTTATTCCCACGACCCTATTGGTCGTGGGGAAGCTTACCTGGAATAACTACAACGGGTGGAAGCTTCTAGAAGGTCCCAGAGGTTTCCCTCCGAACCCTCCCCCTCCCCCCACTACTAATTCAACACAAGTGTAATGAATACAACAGTTCTCAACCTTTACAATAAAACTTAAACCAAAACAAGTTGCCTGCCTTGAGCATTATTATGGGGGACAACACAGGTGTTACCCAACAGCTGGTGCTCCCCCAAGGAATGCGAAACAGCCCGACAGTTTGTCAATTGTATGTTGGAAAGGTGCTGCAACCGCTTTGAGAGAAGTGGAAGGAAACTATCATCCTGCACTAAATGGATGATATATTACTTGCTCAAAGTCAGCCATTCTCAGATCAACAGAAGGCTGAATTGATTGAAATGCTAGCGAATAAGGGACTGACAGTGGCACCTGACAAGATACAGGAATCGGTGCCTTGGCTCCATTTGGGCTGGGTAATTTCTGACAAGGGTATTAGACCTCAGAAACTAACCCTTCATACAAAGATAAGGACCTTGCATGACATGCAAAAACTGCTAGGTGATATACAGTGCCTGAGACTGATAGTAGGTTTCACTAATGATGATATAGAACCACTGAGACCGTTATTGAAAGGAACCGATCCAGCAGCTGGTGTTCATCTGTCAAGGCAGCAGGAGAATCATCTACGGAGCCTGGCTGATAAGCTAATTAATAGGGGTGTAGATCGTCGTCTTACACAGCACTTTGTAGGTGCAATCACTCAATTCAAAGAAAGAAAAGGAGAAAAGGCAAGTAAGGTCGGATCCAGTGATGTTAAGATTTTGGAGTGGATATTTACAACCATCCAAACAAAATTCACCATACAGCAAGCTGTAGATAATTTGGGAGAATTTATCAGAAAGGGAAGGAAAAGGATCCTTCAGGTGTCAGGAAAAACCTGATAAAATGTATTTGCCAATAAGGAGAAGCGACCTGGAGTGGTTCCTTGAAAAATCTGAGAGTCTTCAGATCCGCTTGTTGTTGTATGAGGGAAAAATTGAGGTGCGTCCCCCAAAAATCCCCCATCCTCAAATGGTTTAATGAGTGGTCCATTCGGTTGAAGTACAGCCAGCAACCTATTCAGGAAGCCACCAGTATTTATACTGATGCTGGGAAGAGATCCAAGAGAGCTGCTATTGTTTGAAGTTAAGGGAATGTATGGAAGGAGAAAGTTCTGAAGGCTGAAAGGGAGGACTCTTTGCAGCCGCTAGAATTGGCTGCTGTGGTGTGGGGGGCTAAAAATTGGATGAACAGTCCCTTAAACATAATCACTGATTCTTTCTACCTTGCTGGTGTAGTTTCCAGAATAGAAGATTCACAAATTAAGGAAGTAAATAACAGACGATTATTTTAATTGTTGGTGCAATTGAAGTCGGCTTTAAGACAGAGGACAGCCCTTTACTCTGTAACCCACATTCGTAGTCACAAATTATCAGAGGGATTGGGGGAAGGGAATCATAGAGCAGATAAACTGGTTTCCTTGGTAACCCCTATCCTTTTAGACCCCTTTGTGGCAGCCAGAGAATCCCATAGTATTTACCACCAAAATGCTAGGGGTCTCTGGAGGCAATTTAATATTTCAGCTGGAGATGCCAAAGGGATTGTACRATYGTGTCTACAATGTTCCAACCATGGTCCCGGCCTGGGGGTCGGAGTAAATCCCCGAGGGGAAGGCCCTCGGGAGATTTTCCAAATGGACGTTACACACTACAGTCCATTTGGCCGACTCAAGTATTTGCASGTCMCCATTGACACGTTTAGTAAATTTATWTGGGCGACTGCCCAAGCCRRGGAAAAATCTATACACATTGAGTGTTGCGGGTCATTTTGTTCCCCCTAGAATGCTCAAGATAGGCCCTGTGCTGGTTGCTTGAATCTGTGTTATTAAGAAGTTATTATGGCATGTGAAATGGCGCCTCATTGGTTGAATGGCTTACACAGATTGAAGAACATTCGTGAAGCCCTGAGTGAGGCGCTGAGATTGTAGAATCTTCCCRAACCCCCTCGAYCCTKCCCCCCTCGCACCTGTCACTGTCAATCATTTGCTGTACCCTCCTCCCGACCTATCCCRTCCTGAGAACTTTCCTCCCCACCAMTCCCCTTAGAGTTTCTCCRTCRTGTTGAACCAATCGTTTTATCAGCCCTGTTTGTATTTGTTATATAAGGACGGTTTGTCCAAAAACAAAGGTTCTCACCTGCCTGATTCTAGCGTGTCCACCCCTCGTCTTTGTATGTGTGAGCGTGTGGGTGGGGCGTGAGTGTGGTGGGAACCCCCTCCTCTTCGTGTCATTCCCTTTCACCTCCCCGATTTCCCCTGCTCCCTGGATCCCGTGTCATTCCTGGGACTTCGTGAAGACTGGTCTGAAGGTTTTTGGAGCACCGCCACCGGAGACGTGCTCTGCCTGAAGCAGCTCGCCGGCTTGGATTAGTTCGTAAGGATTTTGGGTAGTTGGGGTTTTCATTTCTCYGGGGCGGCCCGCTTCAATTGAGCATCACCTTACAATGTGTTTTGCAATTATGGGAGTTCCGAATCAGGTAAAAACTGACAATGGCCCCGGATATGCTAGTAGAAGGATTGAGAACTTCATGAGGAGATGGGATGTTAAGCATATTACAGGAGCCCCATACTCACCGAAGGGACAGGCTGTCATTGAGAGGGCCAATCAAACACTGAAACAGTATCTACACAAATATGAGGATCAGGACGCTGTTACTCGATTATCTAAAGCGTTATATGTTATTAATTACCTTTGTATTTTTGCTGAAGAACAAGGTCCACCTGCCTGGGTACATTCCAGATCCCAAAAACAACAGTCAAAGCCCGATTTTTATGTCAGGTATAGGGATCCCAGGACTGGCGAATGGAAGGGTCCTACGCGAGTCAGGTATCTGGGGAGGGGGTACGCCTCTGTTGACACCGAGGAGGGGCCTTTGTGGGTACCCTCCCGGTGGATTAAACCTGGGCACCCCCCAAACCAGAAGCCAGGACCCCRAGACAGAGATAACTCTGAAGTATCTCCAAGGGACAATGATCCTATTACTGCGTTCCTCTCACATATAACCTTGTAAACCTTATGAAGTATTGTTGTTGTTGTGTTTTTATTAAGATCAGGAACATGCGAGCCATATTTTTGGGAATTATAGTAATGATGACAACCTGCTCCTCAATTAATTCCTGGGAAGCTCCAAGAAGACAAAACCTTTGGCTYCTTAGAGCTAATTYGACTGGAGGTAAGAATTTATGTTTGGATGTAGTAAATCCGGAAGACGATGTCTATCCATCTTTAATTGGGAAACCGAATTTGGCTATAAGTTTATTCAAGAACATGTCTAATGGAACCTGTAACGTAAGTGCGAGCATCTCTCAGTGCTCTGTTAACCTTATCAAGGGGTTGAATGTGACTCTTCCTAAAGATCCTGAAGAGATCCCCCTGGCAGGTGCTAGAGARGTGGGGGTGTATCAAGAAGAAAAGAAGCAGACATGCTTCATRCATGCATAAGGTGGCTGTCGGGGCTTTCACCGTGCTAGCAGGGTTGATGCCCCRCAACAGTAAGAGAGCTCCTTCTTCCTGCTCTGAATCGCAGGTGGTGTTTACTATGCTGTCMGTCATGACACAGAGAGCATGTGGGACAAGTTTGTGAYACAGGTCAGTGCYTGCTGTTGTGGGACAGGCACGTTCTACAAAAGAGTTCCTGGCAGTGCTGGCATCAAGGCCCAAGTGTGCCAAGGCCCTGCAAAGTGAAGCTCTGCAACACTGCCCTCTGCCTAAGGCAGGCAGCAGCTTCTGCTGAGCCTTCCTCCACAAGCCTCTGTGGGAATCTCCTTAGGTCTCTGAGTGCCTCCACTAATGGAGAGCTCTTGCTTTTCATGAGCTGCTCAGATGGCTTTGCTAGGCCTGAAGGCCAATGTGTGAGACAATGACTGCTGTGGGACTAATGGGATGACTTGGTGTGAGCTGAGCACGTGCTACCTCCCTGCGCAGAGCTCGTGGCTTTTCTTTGTGTCTCTGTTTCAGTTAAGCTGAAAGAAGGTGGAGGAAAGAGCTGGTTGCTTAAGAGGCACAAGACAATGGGGCCCAAGCACATGTTCCCYTTGTCTTCTCTGAGCTTTGATAGCCTCCCAAGACAGACTGGGCTSCACCTTGGCTGTCCAAAGAAAGCAAGCAGGTGCAGCTCCTGTAGGAGCTGTTGTCTCACAGCAAGGTGCAGTTTCATGGTGTGAGGAAGGTAATGCTCCCGAATTTGCAGTCCAGTCCAGTGAAACTGTGCTGCAGAAGCAGTGCTTCTGGCAGGGTGCTGAGCACCAGCCCAGCACCCCTGTAGGTGACTGCAGGGGCGGCTCTGCATGGCACCCGTAGTGGTGGCAGTGCCCCCTGCTCACGTGCTGCCTACCACCCAATGCTGCTGTGGTCCCAGAGCAGCAGCAGGAGAGCGGTCCCCACAGACGAGTCCTGTGCTAGAGCACAGACCTAGCCCTCATGGCAGGGCAGCCAAGAGCAGCTTCCATCGGAGGTACGGGTCTCGCCCCAGGTGGAGGTTCAGCCTGTGAAACAGGTGATGCTCTSAGCTTCCGCAGGGTGCTGGAGTCAGGAACAGCAGAGCTGTGGGTGCCATCTGGGCCTGATCCCCTTCCCAAACCCCTTGGTCCCAGGCAGCCAGGTCAGCAGCGCCCACAGGGCTGGGCTGAAGAGGAGCCTGGGCTGCCCCTCCTGCAGTGTGTGCTGCTGCTGCCTGGCAGTGGCTACTGCAGGAGCTGCTGGGCTCCCAATGTGCCTGCCCCTGCTCATGGCCCTGGGGCACCCCGAGGTGTCCACCTGTCAAGGAGGACGGCCTGTGAGGCGAGGACGGGCCCTGCGGCACAAAAGGCCCTGCTTCGTAACCACCACCCTGCTGCTGGGGACGGCCCCTCCTCGACTGCCGCAGACCCCTGCGCTCCCGCCCTGTCCAGACCCTGGCACTGCCTGCGGGCACCATCTCCTGTGCCAGGAGGCTCTGCCCAGGCTGCCAGGCTGGCGGAAAGGGCTCACGGTGCCCATCTGGACCCCCTGGGGCTGCACYGTTAACGGGAACTGCCCCCAGCGTGTCCCAACACTGAGGGAGCCGTGTGGTGGACATGGCTGCTGGAGCTCCAGAATGTTCCAGACGGCTCAGGAGGCACCGCCTCCACCTGTCTCTGCCCACATGGGCTTGGGGCGAGTGCCGCACTGGGAGAGGGCACAGGGTGGAGAAAGGTGTGGGGAAGATTTGGCATGAGAAGGGCTATAGGAGCTGCAGCGRCAGGGGAGATGGTCCACTGAGGAGCTGCACACTCTCTAGGTAGCCAGTGCCCTGTGTGCTGAGCAAAGCTTTTGCCTTGTATGTGTGGAAGGAAGCAGTAGGTCTCGAGGAGTTGTTCACAAGCTCAGTTCAGAGCATTGCTTCTTGCTGCTGTGAATTGCAGATGGTGTTTACTATGCTGTCAGTCAGTGCACAGGGAGCAGCATGTGGGACAAAGCCATCACCCAGGTCAGTGCCTGCTGTTGTGGGACAAGCAAGTCCTGCAAAAGGGAGTTGCTAGCAGTGCTGGCATCAAGGCCCAGCTGTTCCAAGGCCTTGCAGACTGAAGCTCTGCCATTTTTCCGTTTACCAAAGGCAGGCAAGAGCTTCTGCTGAGCCATCCTCTACAAAGTTCTGTGGGAAGCTCCAGCAGGTCTCTGAGTGCCTCCACTAATGGAGAGCTCTTGTCTTAAAGGAGCTGCTCAGATGGCTTTGCCAGACCTGAMGGCCAGTGTGTGAGACAGTGATGGAGTTCTTCCCCGCGCAGCGGCTGTCCAATGGTCTGCGCCGACACTGACCGTTCCATCCTCTCCTGACCTCCTSCAGGGTCAAATGCTGCGATAGAGGAGTCCTTTTCCGCTGTTAGGACCGCCCCCAACTGATCTAGTACATCCCTTCCAATTAAAGCGTTTGTCCCCACAGAGAGGGGCGCAATGTTGACTATCGCAGATACTGTCTGATTCTCTGTGGAAATTTGAATAGGGGAGGTGCTCCGTTTCAGTTGAATTTGCCCACCTACCCCCTCAACACCTTGCAACTTGGGCACACACGGCCAGGTTTTCGGCCCCACCTTTTCTGAAACAATGGACACGTCCACACCCGTGTCTAATAAAGCTTTTGTCCGGAATGACTCCCCATTTCTCTTAAATTCCACCGGCAAAACCAGTCTACCATCTAACTGCACAGAAAAGAATACATTTTGACACCCGTTAGACAAATCCTTGCCCCTGGATTTCTCAGGAGCTTCTCTTTCCTCYAGATCTTGCAGAGGAATTATTTGTGCTATTCTTTCCCCTTTGAATATATTCAGCAGAGGATAATCAGTCTGCAGGGTCACTGACATTGGTGCACCCCTGTGGACCCTCACTACCTCTGGGAAAATGTTTAAGCCTTTTGGGGTCCCAACACGCAGACCTGTCACCAAAACTACATCACTATCTGTCTTTCCTGATAAAATTTTACCTSAATCCCCAGCAATTGTTACARGKACTTTTCTCAGCCCTTCRTTATTTAACACMATCTGAGCTGCTGACTCTAAAGTCAGATTGTTCGAAGTTGGAATTAGATTACTCTCTTCCAATATACCTTCAGGAGCCTGAACTGCTGGTTCTTCTGGAGCTGTAGTGGAGAAAATCGCACCTGATTCTAAGGCTTTGTTAGAAGACTTAGACAGGTCATTAACAGTTCTGTACTCGTCTCTTACTGCAGCCTTAATCAAGGGTTTTAACCTAGGAAAACCTCTTTTATTGTCGCATAGTTTTCCTAAATCACACTCCGCTGCAAGTTTTCTGGAACCGATTTTCTGTTCCAAAGCCACGGTCTATCCC
>PTEX01000161.1:63802-230457 GCA_003342815.1 Eudromia elegans
GGAAGCAGCAACATAGCAATGTCTCAGCGAGACATGTAACAACAGTAAACACATAACACAACAGGAAGGACATTCTGTTACAGATCAGTTTCAGTTGGGGGGCTTCTTGTGAGATTATTCATATCAATATAGATTGGTTCGTCCGCTACAGCAGCAGCCACCGTAACCGTAGCCRTTACTGCTTTCTCGATTCGTGAGGTTATACACTTAAAAAGAGTACATCCGAACACAACAATCACAATAATGATAACTATCCACTGCAATAAAACTTTTACCCATCCAAATGACCAGTGCCCTAAAAAGTTTAACTTGTCAGAAACCCATGACGAAAGGGCATCCGACTRTACTGTGATTTTTTGAAGATTGGCCCTCAGCTGAGCCAGTTGTGAGGGAATAGAATCCCCTGGCATGGTTAAGTTAAAGCAGCACAGTCCGGCAAACTCATCACACCCCTTGTTGTGCGCTAAGAGTAGAAAATCAATGGCCGCTCGATTTTGCAATACGGCAGTCCTGAGGATATCGTCATCCTGGAATAACTCTTGAAGAGCTACTCCCGTCAAGTTGAACTGTTTCTGACTCCAACAAGCCATACGCGATACCTCTTTAAGGGCTTCGCCCGCAGCAGCCCCCGATATAAAAATCGAAAGTGCTACTCGAGCGCCGGTGGACAAAAGGGTAAGTTTATCATTACAGTTGCTCGGCAACTGGAGATCTCGCCGTGAGCGTGATCTCGAATCTTTTCCTTCTTTATTGAGGACAAGCGAATCATTCTTTGAGGCAGTATGGGGACTTGCCATAGTTAACACTCCGAGATAACATGGCCCTCCATAGACATTYTTAGGGAGGCCTTTCCAGGCTCTGTCGCCGCAAATCAAATAATATTGGGGAGGTAAAGCCTTAGGGGAATCCTTATTGTAAATTAATACGTCTCCCCGATTTGCTCCATACGCCCCCAGGGGAGATGTTCTATTGCCATGTTTCGTATTCACAAGTGACCCGCAAGTACTATCGGGATCTCTGAAACCGAAAACCTTGTCAGGTGATACATCAAGATAGTAGGAAGGGGATCTGGACTGTACATAGATAGAAGAATCGATAGAGAACTTATGACCAAAAACGATACAGGATCTGTCTTTCACGTTGACGGTATTGCCTATTCCTGCGACTCCTGCTAATTTGATCTCGGGTGGCGCAGTAGAGAGGCTCTTCTGCAAATTTCCAAGCAGGGCAGCAGTGCAGGTGGCGATGTCGACGTCGGAACTACATGTTCCTGTTGAGTAGCCGACAAAATCAGCGATGTTTAGGTGTGGCCTGCCAATTCTGGCTGGAAAGAGCTCTTTACCAGGGTGCATCGCAGAGATGCACATATTTTCCTCCCCTGTGTCTCTTGCCCTCTTTATCCAAACATTCTGCTGGAAGGTCTTCTCAAGAGATTCAAGAATTCGCGCAGTAGCGACGACAGGGAGGATGAGCAGAAGCGCTTTAATCATTTCTCTTCTTCCTGGAGGGGAGAGTCATCAGTATTAATGTCGGGGGTCCGCAGGGCTGGACGCACCCACCTGGACGGGACCCACAAGGGGCCCTCCTCTGTTGAGACGCAATAATATCCTCTCCCCTGAAACAAAACGTCTGCTGGTCCATTCCACAGTCCAGTCCGCGGATGTCTGAAATTGACCCTCATTCCAACTCCCTTTTTTACACAGGAGTTGGAGAAATGGATCGCTGCAGGTGGAAGATCCTCGGGATCATAAATATTCAGGTGATTTAATACAAATAATGCCTTGTGTAGGCGCACAAAGACATCTACCTCGTCGAACTTGTTCAGTTGATCTTTCAGAGTTCTATGCGCTCTTTCAATTATCGCTTGTCCGGTCGAGCAGTGGGGGATCCCCGTAATATGTCGGACATTCCACTTCTGAAGAAAGGTTTTGACTGCGATGCTGGTATACGCGGGTCCATTATCTGTCTTTATTTGTTGGGGAACTCCCATTACTGCAAATACTTGTAGCAGATGTTTGATGACATGAATAGCTTTTTCCCCAGTTTGGGCGGTCGCCCACAAATAATGACTCTTAGTATCGATGGTCACATGTAAATGCTTGAGTTTCTTAAAAGGAGAATAAATAGTGACGTCCATTTGAAAGATTTCACAGGGATTTAAACCTCTTGGATTTACCCCTAAACCAATTCCTGGTCCCATTTTGGCGCATCTAGGGCATGGTCTTACTAAAGCTCTGGCATCTGTCTTCGAAATATTAAAGGATCTCTTCAAGGCCTTTGTGTTTTGGTGAAACTGTGCATGAGAAATTCTGGCAGCTTGGAATTGGTCAAAAGGCGCGGAAACTGTGGCGGACACAAGTTTATCCGCAGCGCAGTTTCCCTCAGCCAGTCCTATTGGCTCTTGATGACTTCTGATGTGGATCATACAATAGGGATGCTTACGATTTTCAATCGCTAATTGCAATCGCAATATCAATCGCAATAAATTTTCCTTAATGGTCATCCTTACTCTTGCATATTCGATCCTTTCCACCAATCCCGCCACAAACAAAGAATCTGAAACTACATTCAGAGGGCAATTTTTCCAGATCTCAAAAGCTCTCACTACAGCCTTCAGTTCTAAGGTCTGTAATGAGTCACAAGATTCTCCTCGAATCACCTCAGATTCCCTTCTATTGTTCACATACCAAACTAAAGCAGCTGAGTGTGACTTTCTTCCCGCATCCGTAAAGCAGGTAACTGCTTGATCCAGAGGCACGGGGGATAACAGCTTCCCTTGGATCCACTGCCAGTTTGATATCCAAGCCAAACCTTTTGACATTATAGGCTTAAGTTTCAACTGCCCATGGTAATCAAGTATTGCCGCCTGTAGCGGATAACTATGTTCCAGGAACCACTGGAGGTCACCCGTCTTTATAGGGATATAGATTACATTTGGTTCCGCTGCTGTAATTTGTACTATTCGAGTTCGACCCTTCTTTATGATCTCGGCTAGACCCTCCATTTGATCCTGAATAGAAGTTGAAGGGTTAGCGGAGGTAAACACCCATTCTAACACTTTCATGTCTGGATTTTTGATGTCCTTTGATACATTTTGAGATATAGCCCCCATAAATCCCAACGGGCCTTTCAGGATAGAAAGGTCCACAGGGAAATTAGGGTCGCGTCTAAAGACAGAATGTTCAACGATAGCCTGAGCTATATTTTGTATACACTTTTCCTGTTGTCTCGAAATTTGGACCGCCTTTGAAGGGTCAGTCCCTTTCAGTAAGGGTCTAAGAGGGGCGAGCTGCTCATCTGTAATTCCAGATATGGGGCGAACCCATTGAATTTCCCCCATCAGTTTCTGTACATCATTCAACGTCTGTAACGAGATACTGGGGAGAATCTTTTGAGGCCTTACAGCAGAGCTGCTCACCACCCACCCTAAGAAATTATATGGACTAGTACCTTGTACCTTTTCCTTTGATATTCCCAACCCAAATTTGTCCAGGTGATTCAATATCAATTCTTCCTGACAGTTAGAGAAAGATTCCTGTTGACAAAAAAGTAAATCATCCATGTAGTGTAGGACAATCACAGAAGACCAAATCTTTCTTAGGGGGGCCAATACCATACTTACAAATAATTGGCACAAGGAAGGRCTGTTCTTCATCCCTTGTGGCAATACACACCACTGATATCGGTGGTCGGGCCGGTCTCTGTTTATTGCAGGAATAGTGAATGCAAATTTTTCCTGATCATCAGGGTGTAAAGGAATATTAAAGAAACAGTCTTTAACATCTATAATTAGCAGTGACCAATCTTTCGGAAGGACCGACAAAGAGGGCATCCCCGGTTGTAGGGCGCCCATGGGTTTAAGGACTTTATTCACGGCCCGCAAGTCCTGCAATAAACGATATGATCCCGATTTTTTCAAATGTACAAAAATTGGGGAATTCCAGGGGCTACTAGATACTTTTATGTGGCSTTTCTTTAACTCGGTTTCAACTATTTTTAGCGCAGCATTATAATGTTCTAACTTCAGGGGCCACTGGGGGGTCCAGATGGGGCGGTCGTYGTACCACTCCATCTGGATARGGAATATCCATCCCCCAGGGCCCCCAAGGCTAAATTTTTATTTTCATTAGATATGTACATACCTACGCGACATAGAATGTCCCTTCCCAAAAGCATAGGTAGCCTGTCGGGCAGAGGCATCACCATCACTGTAGTTTCAACCTCCTGCTCTTCAATCTTCACTGAAATAGGATTTTTGCTTTTTAGGGGGACATAAGGTCCTCYTACTCCTTCGACAGGGGACCAAGTTGCCTGCAGTGGCCACATTGATGGCCAGATTTTCTTATTAACTAKGGTCACATCTGAGCCCGTATCTAATAAGGCTGAAACGGTCTTTTTACAATCCCCTAATCTTAATTGTACTTCAATCATAGGGCGCTCATGCATTCTCAAYGCGAGTAAGGCATGAGTCCCATCCTTTTCTTTCCGGCACTCAAGATCCTCAAATGTCAACATCTTAGCCACAGTATCACCTTTTTTGACTGATACTGGACAGAACCTAGTCCTAGCAGTAACCATCATTCTTCCTGTACTGGGTCCTTTAATTAGTTTCGGCATGATTTCGAGGCCCTTAGGAGTACAATCAGAGTCTCCTATTATCAAAGCCGTGGCTTCTTTCCTAATGACACACTGACAGGGGATATCGTGTATACTATCCTCTGCTAGTCACTCATCGAAAGAAGCCTTTAACACCTCGCAGCTGAACGAAGGTAACAATTCTTCGTTAGCTGGAGTTCTTGCTTTCTCCCAGGATTTATTTATTTCCTCACGCGAATCCTGGCCGCGCTCATACCCTCGTTTTTTGGAATCTCGAATCCATTTTCTCCTTCTTTCCATCTTTTCCCCTTTCGATAATAGTAAGGATCTTGAGTGTGAACACTACAATCGCGGGCGTAATGCCCTTTTTTACCACACCTATAACACCTCGCGTCTTTGATCATCGACTCCATGACGGTGGCAGAAATCCTCTCTGACCATGAATTCAAGCTGTTGGTTAGTGCGCTCATTTGTCGCTCTTGTTGGACTAACATTTTTTCCATTATCTGATTGTTGCTGTCCATGACCGCAGCTAGGGCTTGATCTGATGCTGGTATTCTGGACATCCTATCCAGGATATCAGCTACAGAGGAGTCTGGGGGAAGAGTCGCAATAATTCTCTTCCCCTCTGCRTTGCAATTTTGGGTTAGTAGTTGTTTCAAGACTATTTCCTTTACTTGGGGGGTTAACTCTGATGTTTTCATGGCTGATAGTAGCCTATCTGCAAAGGTAGAAAAGCTTTCACCTCTTTTCTGTGTTATCTTGGTGTATGCCGGCTCCTCTGTGTCGAAGCGCGCTGCTTTAAACGCTTCTATAGCGTTTCGCATCGTCTCGGCGGTGATGTCAGGTCCAAGTTGTATTTGTGTGTCCATAGTAGCATAACTATCAGTTCCCATTAATTGGCTCAATGACACCYCGTATAATGGGTCTCCTGCTCGTCTCTCCRAATTAACTGAGGATTGACAGTATCTCCTCCACCCAGATTCCCATWTTAAGTATTGGGCTGGGGTGAGGAGAACCTGCATTAAAATTCGAATGTCATCGGGAGTTATAAAACAACTGGTAAATATATAATTTACCATTTGGTAGGCTGCATCACTCTTGAGTCCAGACTCTTTTACTAATAGTCTTAATTGAGTTAGGAGTTTCCAGTCAAAGGGCTGGAAACGCCCTCTCAATTGATTGTTTGAGTCATAATCGTACATCACGGGGAGGGAGATATTATTAACTAATCCTCCCATTTTTACCTCCCCTTCGGTTAATAATTGCTTAGCATATTCTTTCCAATCAAACAAGGCCCATGGCCTCAGGTGGGTTATTAATGATTTCGCCGCTTTGGTAACAATGCCTTCTTGAGTATTTCGTTCATACATAATGTTTCTACCTCTTGCATCTTTAGGGAAATTCACATCTCTAATATTAGGTGGGATCTCATCTATGGGGTTTCCTTCCCCTTTAAGAGAGATCTCTTCCCCCCACCAGCTCAGGAGCCGCACATTGCAGCTCGCTGTTTTTCTGTGGGGGGGGCTCTCCCTCGCCTAGCGGGGAGGTGACTGCCCCTGTGGGCGGGGAAGCCTGGCGCAATGAGACAGGCTCAACCCCTCCTCCTCCACTCCCATTGGCTGGGAGGGGAGGAGCTTGTGGCATAGGCTTCTCTCCCAAAAATGGCGCCGATGGCACTTCGCTTCCGGCTGCTATACGGGTTGGAGCTCCTGTTGAAGTTTGATCACAAAATGGCGGCGGCGGCCGCGGCGGCCGGGCGAAGACACAGTCTGTTGACTTTGGCGGCGCTGAGGCATGCCCGGACACGGTCTGCCATCCACCTAACGCCGGTCTGTATATTATCTCTTTACGACTATTGGTAGCCCTGCTTAATGATGAACTATTATCTTGCACCACCGCTACTATCTCAGATCCTTTTAAGAACCTAGAGATCTTTAAACAGGTCGCTGCGCGGCTTCTGTTCTGCAGCTGCTTTAGCCAGGAGCCACCAGTTACATTCAAAAACTCTCGATGCCACCTGCGCCAAACGGAATGATCTAGTAAGTTGTCATTTTCATTTAGACACCCCTTTTTTCTCATCTTCTTTACTATGATCTTTACTTCACTCCATTCCRTTTGGTGCTCGGCGAGCACCGACTGCAAATGGCGGAGCTCSTGCGGCTCCATGAGCCTAGTAGCGCAGCCACCCATTTTTATACAAGCGCCCACGAAACACAGTATACTTACAATACACCCAAAACCCAATCAACAGGTAAGTAATGTACAATTACAAGTATTTACAATTCTTATAATTAACTCACTAATATATATATATATATATATATATATATATATACAGAGACAGGTAAGTACTATTTATAGATATTTACAACTCTTATAACCAATCTACTAATATATATATATACAGGTGTATAAGTACAAACAAGTAAGTATTATTTACAATTATTCACAATCAAATCAAATCCAAAATCAATCAAATAGCAGATATAGCACACAGTAAAGTAAAACACACAATACAATAAAATCTATTACAATACAAATCAAATAATCACACAACGAGATAACAACAAATTAAATCCAGTAAGGATAATCAAAATGGTGCCAGGGTCTGCCAACTGACAGTCTGGCCACCTGGGTTTTGTGGGTCCCAGACCCWCCCACGGCCCCTTATGGCCGATCACACCRGCAACCCCGAATTTTATCGAGCTCCCAACTGATTCGGGGCTCCCGGGGCTCGGCGAGCTATTCCTATAACGGAACCCCGATATGGCTCCGAGCTAAAACGTCGGATTCCGGGACCTTAAACAATCTAGATCCCCACCCCAAAAGATCTGCAAGCTAGCAGCAGTACTCGGGGGTGGTCACAGTCCCTCTCAGACTGCAACCCTCCAAAAATAATATTACACTCCCTATCCCCGCAGCAAGGAACAGAAAGTAAAATAAATTCCCTCGAAATCTCAACCWCCCTCCCCGGACGAGAGAGGTTAAGATCCACCCCAAAGCCTTATTCCCACAACGGAAAATAAAACCCAGGGTTAATAAGGGAACCCTCCCAGAGGACAMAACACTTCTCCCTCCTCCCCCCAAAAAGAGAAGAAAGGAAAATCCCTCAGGCCCTCTATTATCTCCCTATAATCCCGAAACAAAACTCAAAGTTCCCGTAACCCTTATTCTCCCAACGTGAATCTGAGTGCCCCACGTTGGGCGCCACTTGAAGCAGCTCTCTAGACCCACACCCACCCAATAGTTACCCGAGGCTAGCTGTCAGCGAGCACGAGCTGGGTGAGAGCGCCTCAACTCCAACGATGATCCCAGGGGGAGAACTTCCAGGGCACGGGTCGACGGTCAAGGAGACGAGGGAAAGACGCACTGAGGGGGGTTCCGCCACACACACACTCGCTCCCACACACCAGTCACTCCGGCGATCTACAAAGGGGACACGCGAGACAAAATTCATGCAAGGGGAACCGTTTATTAGATGACAAACAACACTTTTATAACAAACTCTAACAAATCTAACAAAACGATTGGGCTACCTCAGCAGATGTGGAGAGGAGGGATTGGTGAGGAGGATTTTCTCAGGCGGGGATTGGTTGAGGGGCGGAGGCGGCGGGAGATTGACAGCGGYAGGTGTACAGGTGAGGAGGGGGGCGAGGAGATTCTCGAATATTCTCAAATCTCAGCTCCTCACTCAGGGCTTCCCGAAGGTTCTTCAATCCCTTCAGTTCAATCCACCAATCACCGCGYGACTCTCGCACCATAATATACTAAATGCTAGGCAGGAGGCCTGTCTTGGGCATCCATGGGGGGAAAGGGCCCGGAAMGGGCCGCAACAGTTTCCTTCTTAGATTCTTCTGTTCCCGTGACTGCCTATTCAGCACTGCAGAAAGCTGCTCAAGAAGAAGACCCAGCAACACCCTGACAGCCCTAATTGACTCTGCTCAAGCTCCCTCCCTTATCCAAAGGAAAGAGAATACAAGCTACATGGCACTACAAAGGGCTGCACGGAACCAAGGGAMGTGGATCATTTCTTAGTGTGCTATCGAGACACAGTGCAATCCAAGAAGAGAAACACCCTGGCCACACTGCATTCGAGGGCATTCACAGATTTATTACCTTCCAGAGTTCTCCTGCCCAAGTGCATTGTCTGGAGAGGTAGTACTTAGGAAGGTCTTGTGGAAATAGCAAAAAAGGGTGCAACCTGATGGACATGCAGGTGGTGATGGATGCCTGGAAATGACTTCTCTTCTGTGGCCAGGAGGAGTTTCATCCCACTCTGCTCTCCTTTGATCCCGTTGCATCTTTGCCTGGTCAGAAAAGAGCCGTGGTGCGAACCTTAGAGCCATCCTTGTTCAGCAGCTATTACCATTAAAGGGAGTTTGGCATGGCTATGGTGACTGTGAAGAGGGGAGCGATGAAGGGAAGGCTGCGTATGAATTGGAAAAAGGGGCTACAGGGAAGAAGGGAAAGGAGACATTCTCTGTCATTTCTCTGCCAAGAAGTGTTCTAGTAAGTTTAGTAATGTAAAAACTACAGAAAAAAAATAGCTTTAAATTAAAATAKAAGAATGAGGCTAACAAGAATTTTGTCCAGCATGAGCCTTAACCCACTCCAACAAAAGAGGGCTGATGTTGTTAAAGAGGAGAACTCCAAGGGGGCATCCCCCTGGGAGGGCAGCAGATGTAGGATTGGGCAGCACGTGCAGTGCGCAACATCAGCGTGTTACAGTGTGACAGACATCACAGCAGGCCTGGCACCATCTCAGGGGCTTCTGTGAGGTCACAGCTTGCCACTCCTTATCTCCGTGCGGAGCCTCAGCCACCCTCARTCCGCTGCAGGGAACTGGCTGTGGCCACACGGCTCGTTGACCTCGGCAGACRCGCTCCTTGGTGGTTTAGGTTRTTTCTTTTTGTCTAGTTGGCAAAGAGCCACAACCCAAAAAGGAGCAGGTGACTCCTGAGCAGGAGAGTTGCTGTTTGCCCAGCAATGGCTGGGAGCCGGAAAAGGGCTCCCAAGCAGCAAGGCTCACGGGCAGCTTCGGGCAGGGAAGACCATAACACGGCCGATGCCGATGCCGGTTAGCCCTGAGCCGCCCCGTCACTCGGGGCGAGCACCTCCCTCAGCTCTCCATTGGCTGTGCTGGTGCTTTATGTCACTGTGTTGAAACTTTACATCTGTACTCCCTGACCTGCCTTGCATTTACCAAGTTGCCACGCCAAACAAATGCAGCGATGTGAAGAGTGAGGCCCTTGGAGCCATCATGCGGCGGTGACCACATTATCCACAACTGCCARGTTGTTGTGGGGTCAGGTGGTCACCAGGGACTACACTCCTGAAGGCCACCTGGACGAGGAAAGGCCTCAGGCCCTGGAGAGRATGCCGAGAGTCACCCCAGCCGCCAGTGGCAGGATGGTCTGCCGCTGCAGCTGCTAGCCGGCTTGTCAACGCCGCCCCCTCTGGTGAGAGGTGTCCAACCACCGGAGGAGAGTCGGCGTGGGGCAGCGCTATTGGGGCGCCAAGCCGAGGACTGCCCCGAGAGCGGGGGACACCCGCCTACCAACCCCAAGGTCTCAAGCACTCTCCACACAATGCCGGCATCACTCTCTCTCTCTCACACACACACACACACACACAGAAGGCAATACACGCATGGGTTGGTGGCAGAATATCCAACTTTATTGTGGGGCTCACAGGATTATATAGATGAGACAAGCCACTCCATCATCCCTGATTGGTGGGGGTAGGCCACCCTGGCACCTCTGTTTGGTGGAGGTGGATCACCCAATGATTCTCCCTGCTCCGACTGGAGGCTTCAGGATCCTGACCATCATTGSTTGCCCCCAACAGCGGGAGATTCAGGAGCACTCCAGGTCAGGCCCAGGAGCACTCCAGCCCCCACCTCTCTCGGGTCACCAGAGTTCAGGATGATTAGCAGCTAGGCTCCCAATACATTCCAATGTCCTAACTATAGTACAACTATATACATATATACAGGCAGGACTTCTGCTTGATTTTCCCTGTGCATCAAAAATAACAGGCAGGACTGTTGTCCTGCAACAAGAGGAGGGCTCCTCGGTGCCCCATGTCATCCCTGCTCAGAGGCACTGCAATGGTGCAGCTCCAGGATGAGCGAGGAGCCCGTGGGTCTCAGCTCTTCCTACCCCTGTCCCTGCCCTGAGGGTGCCTGAAGCCTGTGCAGACCCTGCCAAAGGCACTAAAACAACCACAGCTCACTTTCTTCTTCTTCTTCTTGTTTCTTGGCCTAGGGAGCATAATCTACCTTCCTTTACAGCTGGTCATGCTCATGATTTTCTTGTGGAGGGTGTGCATTGTTATCAACTCCATCATGTGTCGGGATACCCGCGGCTGCCGGATGACGTGTGCAGCCGCCGAGCGCCAGCCTGACAATACCGGCCCCGCTCCGGGATGGTCTCGGAGGAGGCTTGTGGGACGCCACATGGTGCACGAGCCGGCAGGGATGCCACCCTGAGGAGWCTTCTGGGAGAGCAGGGGCTGCCGTCTAAGACCCTGTGTCACTCACACACACCAGCCGCTCACAGGCACACARCACATACACACAGAAGATGCGCACACCACGGACTGCAGCAGAACAGCCAACTTTAATGAGGGAGGTGCAGGGCATTTAAAGAGCACCGGTGCCGCTCCGACACCTTTGATTGGTTGCGGTGGGGCCACCCTTCCGCTCCCCATTAGATGACTCYGGTGGTACGATGGTTTGGCGGCCTTGGATTGGGGCGCTCTGGATCCCCCCAGCCATTGGCTCCTGCCAATGGCGGGAGAATCCAAGCCCTTCATTGGCTGAAGGTCCCAGGCTGCCTAGCAACCCTGACCGGGCCCGGGAGCGCTCCAGCCCCCACCAGTCTGGGGTCACCTAAGGGTCAGGCGTCTGACCGCTCTAAGTCCCTACATCCCCCCGCTCTAACTATATTACAATATATACATACGTACTTTGAATTACATAATTACATATTTACATACTTTATATACATTACGTACATACATAACATACATAACATACATACATAACATTTTACATACATACATATATTTACATATTACATATTACGTACATACATACATACATACATACATACGAATTAAGAAAGGAGGAAGAGTAAAAACAGATCCATGCTCAGGATAGCAGGAGAATCCCCTCCTGGCCTCCTGTACATCCCTTGTGTGTACAGCCCTTGTATGAGGCCTTGGAGGGTGAGGGCTGGGCGAATGAGGACATGGCCAAGATCCATCTGAGTGTTATCTACAGGCCACTCAGGGCAGGGCTGGGGTCCTGCTGGTGTGGGGCAGCACGAAAGCTCCTAGAGAGCATCTAGAGAGGGTTCAGAGATGAGCGACCAAGGTGATCAAGGGACTAGAGCACCTGCTGTATGAGGAGAGGTTAAACAAGTTGGGCCTGTTTAGCCTACAGAATGGAAGGACGAAAGGGGATTTAATCAACATGTACAAATCATAGAATCATAGATTGCTTAGGGTTGGAAGAGATCTCTAGAGATCATCTAGTCGAAACCCCCTGCACACGCAGGGTCTCCTAGAGCATGTGGCACAGCGTGGTGTCCAGGCGGGTTTGGAAGATCTCTAGAGAAGGAGACTCCACCACCTCTCTGGGCAGCCTGTTCCAGTGCTCTGTCACCCTCACTGTTAAAAAATTCTTTCTCAAGTTCCTGTGGAACTTTTGGTGCCTCAATTTGTGGCCGTTTCCTCTAGTTCTATCACTGGGCACCACTGAGAAGAGGCCAGCCCCATCCTCCTCACTCCCTGTCTTGAGATATTTATATACATTGATCAGATCCCCTCTCAGTCTTCTCTTCTGCAGGCTGAASAGGCCCAGCTCTCTCAGCCTTTGCTCATAGGGCAGATGTTCCAGRCCCCTAATCATCTTTGTGGCCCTGCGCTGGACTCTCTCTAGCAGCTCCACATCCCTYCTGCACTGGGGAGCCCAGAACTGCACACAGKACTCGARGTGCRGCCTCACCAGGGCTGAGTAGAGGGGCAGAATCACCTCCCTTGACCTGCTGGAGATGCTCTGCTTAATGCACCCCAGGATCCCATTGGCCTTCTTGGCCACGAGGGCACTCTACTGCCTCATGGTCAACTTGTCCTCCACCACGACGCCCAGGTCCCTCTCTGCAGAGCTGCTTTCCAGTAGGTCGGTCCCCAGCCTGTAGGCGTGTCTAGGGTTATTCCTGCCCAGGTGCAGGACCCTACACTTGCCCTTGTGATCATACCTGAGATATGATTGTAGAGAGGAAGGAGCTAACCCTTTCTCCATAGTGGCTGGTGATAGGACAAGGGGCAGTAGTTTTATGACGGGTGGTGCCCCGGGGTGAACAAATGGTCCYGGAACCTCGTGCCAACCACCGAAGGCCGATGTGCCCATGTCGGACGACTGTGCCAGGAAAGGGGGAAAGAGCGGGGGACACGGGAGCAATCAGCCTCACAGGCACACACTCACACTCTACTCGCAGGCCTAATCCACACACGCACGCAATACACAGAAGGCTATCACTCTGGGAGGATCATGGCAACAGTCCAAAGTTTATTCAGGGGAGCATCACATATGTAGCGGTCTGCGCTCCCGTGGACGCCTCTGATTGGCCGAGAAGGTGGTTCGATCCAACGCTGTCCTCCCAGATTGGCCATGACACCAAGCTGCTACCACTGGCCGTGGCGTCCGGCTGGTAAAGGTGAGCCTGCTGTTGGCCAGGGGCTCCTAGGTCTTCCCAGCAACACCAGCGCAAGACCTAGGAGCACATCGGCCTCCATCCCGCTGGGGTCACCAAAGTGCAGGGTGATTGACAGGCTGAGGGACAGCCATATATGTAAGGTTCCCCCATAACATAACTACATACATAAATATATACATATGTACACGTAGGTTGTCTGCTGGGGTTTTTGCCAAGCATCACCAAATAACTGCTGCAGCACCGTTGTCCTGCAACAGTTTTAAGCTGAGGCAGAGGAGGTTTCATCTCCGGAGGACGAGGAACTTCTTYCCTGTGCGGAGCCCTGGAACATGCTGCCCAGAAAGGCTGTGGAGTCTCCTTCTCTGGAGATCTTCCAAACTAACCTGGACGCAACCCTGTGCCCCGTGCTCTGGTTGTCCCTGCCTGAGCAGAGGGTTGAACTAGATGATCTCTAGAAGTCCCTTCCAACCCTAATGATTCTGTGATTCTTTGAAAGGGTTGGCAGAGAATGGCAATGGGTGCTGCTGCAGAAGGAGAGTCTTCAGATTAAAAAATAAAAAGAAGAAAAGAAAGAGATGTCTTCATTGCTTGACATAGGGATTAAGAAATGAGGAAGAATGGAAATGACCTACCCCACCCCCCTGGGTGACCTATAGGTATGAGACCTTGAAATTTGAGGGATGGACAAATGAGGACATGGCAAAGGTCCATCTCGGGTCTTATCTTGGGTGAGGCAGTCAAGCCCACACCTTAAGACTGCCTCTACTAAGGGAAAGAGAAAAGTATTTCTTGTGAATAACTGCCTCCTGAGGTGACCAGAGGACCCAAGATGCCAACCAGACCTTTCCCACAGGGAGGTCGTTTGCCTCCCTGGGCYTGGGGAAGAGACATTACAAGAAGGCTCCGTGTCTTGYACGACTCWAAGGTAAAGMGTCAGGGTGATAATTGCAATGCAATGGGTTCCTAGTATCAAAAAGAAAAAGAGGGAAGTCATTCCATCCCTAATCCTGCTCTCAACCCTTACCTCTCAGGAGAATCTTCTTTATTAAGGACTGAATTTGACATTTCACCTGCTACCTGAACTTCTGAAGAATTCTCACACAGGACACAATCACTTAATACATTTCTACAGAGCAAACACCTTCCTTCTACACCTAGGCAGGAAAAGCCACAACCAAGAAACCAGCAAAAAGAAATGACACTCTCGTGGACCGTTACTCTTAATAGCTTTATTTAACTGGTTCACAAGGCTGCAGTACAGTTGATTCTCTTTCTCAGATATGACCCATGCTATGTCTTTTGAGAGGTAGTTGGAATAGCATTTTGACAAGTGATAATACTTGAAAATATATTAATACTAAAAATCAACTAGGGCTATAGTTGTAATGATACTGCAGGAAGTTAATATAGTTCTAGGCAAACTTATCTCCTCCAAATAGTTCCAGCATTCCTAAAACTACAATAACACTTAGATCTGCCCACATTCCGTAGTTTCAGGTATGGCGCAAGTGTAGGAACATTACAAACACTACTGCTGCTATTCCTTAGCATATGATCTTCCTCAAAAATTACATAGTAAACCTTCTACTTGCAAAACAAACAGCAATCATCCGGATTGCTAATTGTACAGCTATACTCATCAGAAGAACTTGCCAGAAAAGACATTAAGCCCAAATCTAACAAAAACATGCTGCTGTCACAGTAATCTCCAGAGCTAGATAAAGAAAACTCTGGTGCCCTAAGTACCACCACCTAGAAAATATGAACCCGAACAGTTTACTTTGGGCAAATAGCTACATCTCACATATTGAGCCAATACTCTCCCAGATTCATTCCAAAAACCTGTACTTAACCTTTACAAATAATGTGCAGTACATCACAATATTAATGCTACAGCATTAACAAAAATGTTATTAGCATTACTTTAGGACAGAAGCAAATGCCCTCCCCAGCCACTCAAATTCTAAATATTGATACATGTTCTTCCATATTTCCAGAGGCAAAAGAAGGGCGAGTAAGAACTCTTTCCAGCTGCATCATTAAAATGATACTGAAAAGAGCCAGTCCAACAGGTTTTCACTGTTGTCAAACACAACAAAATGAATGAAATAGATGTCATGCTTTTTGAAATGCAACTGTTAGAGATCTCTCAAATTTTGTACCACCACTAGAGGTCGCTAGAAGTCAAGCAATTCCACTTGCTCTTTTAATTGCTCTATTTCCATGCTTCTAATCACATTGAAATGKACACTTGGATTGAAAATCCTCAATCTGAGATGCTTCCGATCATCTACAGGCTGCTGGAATGGTCCTAATGAAACCATCCTGAGCACAACTACACTTTTATGGCAAGGTCAGAATCAGATTTGTCCTTGGGAGTCATGAGAGCTCACCTCCTTGACCGACTCAAGGAAAGATTCCTGCAGGTTCTTTACAGGAATCTCTCTCTTCTCCCGTGCCCTTGTGTATTTTGGAACACCCCACTGTGGTGCTGGAGGGTGACAGGGAGAAGGAAGAAAAAGACAAAAAGCTGCTTAGATTTACTATGAATTACAAGCACACAAGTAGACACATCAAATCCAACACTGTGTTGCTTTCAACAGCCGTTCGAAATAGCAGAAGTTCTTCAGACAAATCAAAAGTGCAGGAAGGATTCCTCAGGCATAAGAACTGCTCAAAAGAAGACTCAAGTTCCACTGAAGGAATACTGGTGTTCCTTACTTCAAARCATTGAAACTGAAATCTGGAGAACAGAAAAGCAGTAAGTGGAGAGAAATAGCACTGTTTATACCCTGCATTATATCCTGCAGRGGATCCTGACCCACAGCCTTTGAGGTAGGCACATGGGGCACTGAGTGCCAAGCAGWGCCTGGCTGTGCTAGGGAGAGAGAGGGCAGGGCCTCCCCGTGGGTGCCCACATCCCCAGAGCTCCCTGGCTGCATCTACCCCTTTTGGCAGATTCAGCTGCGACCACTGTGTCCTCTGCACCCACAGAAAGCCCACGCACTGCCCAGAAATGTGAGTGGCTGGTGAGGAGACACATGCTGGTTGGTCTTCTGGTCTTCCCACTTCTTCTTGCCATTTTTTTCTTGCAGGATGCTCATGACCAAGCTTTCCCTTGGACTCAATTTAAGATACAGAACAACTGGAGGAATCCAAAATACAGCTCTCTTTATTATAGAGTACAAGATAAAGAGAAGCCCCGAACTCATGCTGCTACCCAGAAAGAAGGACAACCATGCACAACCATGCACTGCTCTACCTGCACTTCTGTACATCTGTGCCTTGCACATCCTTGCACAAATTTGGTTGCCTCTAATTACTGTTCAAGTGAAATCAACTTTAAAAAAAGTTTAATCAATTTGAGTTCTGTCCTCCAGTGGGATGAATTAACTTTAAAAATAAATAGTGATCGAAGTAAACGTGAAATCAATACACACTGCTCAGTTCAGTGTACACTTCTCAGGTCCATGTATTTTAATCCTGTCTTCAAGGAAATTGAGTACTTGTTCATGATAATGGCCAATGGGAAAATTATGCAATATTATTGCTTTCGATTATGTATAGATTGAGAATTTTGAGCAGTGTTTCAAGCTTTTGCATTTCACAGTTATGAGGCAGATAGACCTGTCTGGTCTAGCATTTCTCCTCCACAAATCTGGTCTTGGTAGCTCAATGAGTGTTGCAGAGGATCTGTAGAGGAGGATCAAGCCATTAAAGTCCCAGTTGTGGAAAAATGACTGTACTTTCCTAGAGGTGGGGAGCACGGACAGACCGCGTTTTGGGTCTGTCCTACAGAGGTCACTGCAAACTCTCTGCTTGAAGCAGCAGACACTGCATCAGCACCGGGCCGAGAGTGCTTTGTCTGCACACTGCATTTACCACATTTGTACCTCCTAACTGTTTTTACATGTCACATGAAAATGCTGTGTATTCTTCACAGGCAGACTCTGTGTTAGACTGTGAGAGAGTAAGTCATTAGCAAACATGAGGTTTTGGCATAGTTTCTCTAAGCATCAAGAGAAAAAGGAAAAAAAAAAGATATTTTAGGACATCAAAAACTGTCTGGATACTGCCCTGTGCTCTCAGTATTCCTGCTTGAACAAGGAGTTTGGACTAGATGATCTCTGGAAGTCCCTTCCAACCCCAACTATTTTGTGATTCTGTGACTCCAGGTGATTCTGCTTTTTAAACGATGACCTTGGACGCTTAGAATAAAACACACACAACCTCCTTTATAGGATTTTCTTTATAGCTGATCTGTAGTTTCAAAAACATCCATGACACTGTTCCTATGCAAGTGGCAAGTTATTTTTATTGTTTTGACAAGCAATTTCTTTTTTTGGTGATCATTATAATTGGGGAAATAAAGTTTTTAAGGTTCAAAAAAATAAGATTAACTTTGAAAACTTAATTTCAACATTAAGATTGAATTTAAGATTGCATTTTGGGAAACAGACCTGTGAAATATTAGCCTCCAGTTAACATATTTAGCATGGATTTATAGCATATTTAAATAGCATTTAGCATATAACATAGCATATTTAACAGTGGATTTATTTTTCAAAAGAATGCCTCAGTGGACTTTGCAGCTAGTACTCAGCCTGCATACAGCCTGCTTTTCATTGCCCAAGTGGTAAGGTGTTCAGAGGCTGTTAAATAGTACTCAAAAAATGTTTAGCTGTCTCCTTGCACAAAGGAGCTTCTTTCTGGGTGTGTTTGAGCCAGAGGACTAATATAATCCCATGGGTGCTTGTTTACTTTTGAGGATGAAAAAACTGGACAGCTAATGAATTGCAGGATCCAGGAAAAAAAAAAAAAAAAAAAAAGTATTTGCCTATATTTGCCTAGAGCCACTTTATAATAGCAAAAGGTCAGTCCAGAGACTGTGTCATACCTTAACATCACCCAAAAATAAATCCATTGATTTTATGCTTGATGTTTGACCTATCAGCCTCTTCCATGGCCCATTGTGTAAAGGATGGGTAAGAAGAAAGTGGTTAGTCTCAATGGATCTATTTTACAACAGGTGCCCTATCTTGATCTGAAAGATCAGAGGAATCTATGAAACCACCCAGTGATCTTCTTATACTGGGTAGCAGAAATGGCCTTAGGTCTTAAAATTAAAATATAGCAATTAATGAGTGAGCTGGGTTTTTTTGTTTTTTTTTTTTTCAATGTGGTTCATATTACTCATTTGTTAATGTAATCTGTAATTTTAAGAAGATTCCCCCTTGAACTTCCAAAGCCAGCCAGCTTACACAGTAACTCGTATGTATTAAAGAAGGAGGAAAACGCTGTTTCACCCTATTCAGCCCCAAGCTGGAGTAGTTGTTGCAGGAACAGGCTTTCAGGATTTCAGGTAAGAACTGAGCGAAAGATCTACCACCAAACTCATAGTGAATCAGTCTTCATACCGGCAGGATCAAGGACATCTGCTAGCAGATGGTCAAGCAGGTAGTTCCCTTCTACCCTGACACTTTGATATTTATTTGAGGTTTATGCATTTTAGAAAATCAGTCACAGTGTTTTCACAGGAGAGCAGTGAAAGATGGTGCAGAGCATCCCCTACTATTCACGGGGCCTTGCTGTCTTATTGGTGTATCCTCTTTTCCTCCTTTCCTCCCTGCTGATATCAGCGCCCGCAGCAGGATCTGAACTGCACAAATACATTTCACCAAGAGAGGAACCAAGAACAAAGCCGATGTTCTACCCCTGGCAAGCAAGGGAGGCTGCCTTAGAGGCATGTAGGAGTTTCTCCTTGTGAGCTTTCACTGTGGACTGGTATACAAACCCATATACTCTGAAAAAATCATGATCTTTCAGTTTACTCGTGCTTTTTACCAAAGGGTAAAAGCATCTCTAGTAAAAGCATATCTCTTCTGCTGTTTTGCTTTGCTAGCATCGCTGTACCATAACGCACAGAAAACTACGTCCCAAGTCCAGCTCAACGTTTAACACTTGCCTAAATTTAAGCTGTATGAAATATTTCTATTGAAAGCTAAACTATGTTAATTAATTCCACAGACCTCAGAAATATTTCAGTTACAGTAACCTACTAAGTAATAAAATGGACTAAGAATAGACTAAGAGAGAATTCTGCTTTCCTCTCCTTAAAAAAAAAAAAAAAAGAGTCAAGCAAAGCAAAATAAACTTAAGTATTGCCAGTTGTAACTGATAGACTTTTTTTTGGTTTTTTTATGGATAGAAGATTGCATTAAGTGTCAATTTTTTGGGTTCGTGTGTTATGTGTTAGCAGACTATAAGAAGAGTAAAAGTGTTATAAGAAGCAGCAAGCCAAAAACAAGCAGGAAGAGTCTGAAATCTGAAGTGACTAAGAAAAGTTCTCATGATTTTGGAATCAGCCTGTAGTGTGATGCTGCTGCCTCAAAGTCATGAGACATACATTGTAGCATAGCCATTCAAGGTTATGCCCTGAGCACAGGAGGAGGGCCCTGAAATTAAGACAATGGGATCTGACCTGTGGGGAAAAAAAAGAAAAGGCAGTACTCTTGAGGTATGGATTTCTCACTGTTTATTACTTTTTATAGCATTCAGAATATCATGGAAGATTATTTTCTCGCTTCAATGGATATTTACACAAACCAATTTCCAGACATTTATAGTGTAGAATACTTCAGAATTAAATTAAAAAAAAATGTTGAATTTACCAGTTTAGCATTAAATAAGCCATACATTTCCAATATATTTCTGCATTTCTGGTCATTCATGAGACACATAATATCCCTAGCAATAGTGGAACAAATTACTTGTTTTTACTCTTCTCTATCTCTACAAGATCCTAGGAAAAAGTTGGACTTATAATATCAGAATTTATTGTCTGTGAAAATCAATTAAAGAAGACACAATTCGATGTATTGCTTAGTATGTGTGTTATGTTTAATCTGTAGATATTCCCATGATAGGCACATAATAAATGAAAAATGTGGTGGGGGAATGGATAATGTTAAATACATGATAGAAAGAGCAAGGCCAACATACCTTTTACACCGGTTATATTTTGTTGGGACAAATCACAGAAGGGATTATTTATAACAAGGCCAAGCTGCTGCCTGCTCCCAACCACCATGAAGTGCTTATTTTACAAGGGCTTTTAACATTTTCACCTACCAGATTGGGTGATAAATCCTCTGTAACTGCAGGAACTTACATGATGCATGCATCTTCTTCTCTCTTGCCTCCAAGTCACATTCCAGCACAACAAAGGTGACCGGTCATCCAAAATCGGTCTGCAGAAGTGACAACCCTCTCTTGTTCTCTTTCACAGCTTGGGGCAAAACTGATAGGATGGACTTTAGCAAACTGGACACATCTTGGACGTCCAAGAAACCAGATCAACTGTGCTAGCCTGTCTCCCGTGGTGAGCCCTGATGCATTTATAGCATTTGCAGCCAGTGGCAGGAGTCAACAGCAATCACCAGGCCTTCTGCCAAGGAAGGCATGTAATTTGTGAGGAAAAAAAGAAAAGAGAGTTTTCAGGAGGCACAGGCTGACCTATGGATGGCTGATCTATGGAGCTGTTGTACAAGTAATAGTGCCACAGGAGGCCTATTACCTAGAAAGAGGCAACAGATCTCTCTGTGGGTAGTGAATATGTACGTTGCAAGTTTGGGACAAATCATTCAACATCTGTCTCACTGAAATACCTACCTGTTAAAGTGCCTTCCAACAGGATTTCCTGCGACAGAAATCCTAGAGTGTTATAGTGATGAAAGCTATGAACATATACATGTGTATCTATTATGGGATATGAAAACCAATGCACTATTGAAAATCTGTGCTGACGTGAGGAGACAGAGAAATGAGTAGGAAGAAAACTGCAGTATTATGGACATGCCACAGAAGTGATTAGTAACAGATTTACTTTCACAAACAAGAAAAGTGAGTTTCAACGTGGCACTTATCAGCCATTCAATCTCACATGGTTGGGATCTACAAAAGAAATCTTTATTAATATCAGATGATCTTACTGTAGTACAAACAAACAGTTCAATTTATCTCGGCATTTTCTTCTAAGGTTCCTGGGTGGACTGTGGGAAAATTCCTTCTTCACCTCTTATTTCACCTCTATTTAGTGTCCTACCGGGAATGATCTTTCTAGCAGTGTCAATTGTCAGTAGATACTAGGAAGATGAATGCCATGCCAGCTCCTGAGAGCAAAATCTGTAATAAAGGAAATTAGCCATGTGTGCTTTCTACAAATGGATGGTACATGTTGTAAGTTCACATCAAATGTAGTTCTGCTTCAAACATGTTCAGGCACAGGGCCTGAGGATCCATGGTGGACTCGGTTCTTCGGTTCCATTTGGTTCCTATCTGGTGGTGTACCTGGTGTTCACACCTGGTGACATAAACCTTGGTGTATTAACTGCCTAGAGGAATGTTAGTTAACTGTGCCACCTACCCAACAAACAGCATTGCTAGTGCTAGTCTTGATTAAATTGTTGTGGGAGCTGGAAAAATTACGCTACTGATAGCTCTCATTTCCAGCATCTTTATGTTCGCCCGAGGAATGCAGAACTTCAGGGAAATTAAATTTCCATCCAGTAACTTTATTTCTTGACCTAAAAAGGTTACATGGGGATGAAGATGATGACTCGTCTCTCTCTGGAAATCTAGTTGCCATTTCCACCACCTACTTTCATAAATAATACCTCTTTATATGACAGATGAGTTTCTCTCAAGCAAAGCTCTGCAAGCCCTGCTGTGTCACTAGTGCCAGACAGGCCTCCCTTGTCTTAGGTCAGGGTTGAGTAAATGCCACCAGCATAACCAGGGACCGTTAAGATGAATAAAAAGCAGTTGGCCCAAGATCAACACCCAGCTCCCTCCTGCTCACATTTACCTCCAGTTCCAACCCATTCTGATGTATTCTAATCCATGCTAAACACCCTTATTCCAGGAGCAGAAAGTGGTCTCAGTCTGGAGTGACTAGGCCAAGGGCAATGGGAGCCAGGTCATCATATTGAGCTCCTTCCCTCCGGAACATCAAGCTGTGCTGAAGAAAGGACTTAGTTCTACAGATGAAGCAGGAACACAGTCCTACAACCCTGGGATGTATTTATTGCCAGTCCTAGGTGCCTGTTATACATTATATTATCCATGCTGAAATTCAGTGATTGCTTTTTTTCTCCTGTCACCTCAATGACTTCACAGCTTTCAATACTATTCTCAATTATAACATAAATATGAAAATAAATACAAGATGGAAAAGCAAAGAAATAGTTGAAGGAGAGTAAACTGGTTAAGTAACAACATATTTTTATCAGTTGCCACAAAAATATCTGAAAAAAAAAACTTGCTTATCTGATAATGTCTCAGAAATGAATGTGCAAATTTAGATCCACTCCAAACAATTGATCTGACACAACAAAAAACAAGTAAAACAGCACAGCCTCCATGTTCTCTTCTACCAGGCTTCACTGTATTTTAGCTACTGTCTCAGATTTTCTCTTCTTTTTTAAAAAGAAAATGTGATCTCGTCCTCTAGTTAAACCAACTGACAGTATTCCCAGGGTATTTGGGTCCATCATTGAAAGCAAAGGATTATCCTTTGATGTGAGTCGCAGTGTCTGTCATTAACTCTGGCCATGTCAGGTAACCTCTTCCTTTTTCTCCTTGCTCCCTTCTCAACACGGTTTATAGATGGCTTCAAATCAGAAGAGAGAAAAGAGAAAACAGAGAACACCAAAAACACTTCCTGTATGAAGAGCACAATAAAGGCTCTCCCCTGATGTTAGTGTTGACCATAACCACCCAGCCTCTTACCATCCCCTACCAGCAGCCCCTACAGGGCCCCCTATGCAGTCACTTATAGATCCTCTGCAGTCTCCAGTCCCTCTAGAACCGCCAGAGTCCCTTTGGGCACCCCCAGCCCCTAGAGAGACCCTCATGATGCCCCCTAGACACTCTGTAAGCCCCCAGTCCCTACAGAATCCCCCAATGCCACCCCAACCCCTCTGCAGCCCCCTTAGACACTTTGCAAACCCCTGGCCCACAACCAACCTACAGGCCCTCAGCCTCTATAGAGATCCACACCCCCCCACACCCACCTAGACCCTGTGCAAGACCCCAGTCCCTACAGAAGCCCCCAATGCATCCCCATCTCCATCCCCTTCATATCCCCTAGCTCCCCAGCCCCGCTACATCCCCCCTGCCCTTGGAGAGACCCCCATGGCACAGCTCTAGAGGTTCCACAAGCCCCCAGACCCTACAGAACCCTCAAGGGACCCACAGCCCTCCCGCTGCATCCCCCAGCCCTTCTGCAGCCTCACAAGGCTCCCCCAGCCCCTATGCAGCCCCACAGGGCTCCCCCAGCACCGCCCGCCCGCGCCGGGAACACCCGGCGGCCGCCGCAAGGGTTAAGCGCGGGGCACATGACGGCCCGGCCGGGCCCGGCGCGGGAGCGGAGAGGAGAAGGGGAGCGGGAAGGGGAGCGCGGCGCGTCCCGGCGCGCGGCTCCGCGCGGCCGCCGCCCGCCAGGCGGGAGGCAGGAGCGGGCGCGGAGCGTGGAGCGCGGAGCCGCCGCCGATGGAGCCGCCGCCTCGGAGGTGGGTGCCGCGGAGCGAGGCCGCCGCGGAGCTCGTGGGTGCCCGGGCCGGCGGAGCCGTGCGGAGCGAGGGCTGCCCCGGCGGCTGCGGCGCCCGCATCCTCGGCGCGGAGCGGGGCGCCCTGCGGTGGCGGCCGCAGCCTCGCCGCGCGGGGCTCCGTGTTCGTGCAGTCCCTCGCACAAAGGCATTCCTTCCCGTGACTAATCTTGCCGGGAATCACGGTTGATGCAAGTAGCTGCTAATTAGTGTGTTTTACCGCGCTTGCTCGTTCTGAGACACCGTGCCAGGTCTGAGGCTCCGTCAGGTTGTCTCGCCGCGCAGACCTTCCTCGGCTCTCATCTCCCCTGCCTGCGCCCGGTGCAGCAACACTCCTTGCTGTGACTCTTGGAGACACACGAAGCCACCGAGTGAATGATCCTTTTCTTACTTCCCTGGACTGGCCTCCGGTGCCTGGGAATACTGTGAAATAGGAGGGGTGCTGCAGTTTGGAGTCATGTGYCCTGTGATAATCCAGGAGCGCCGCTGTCACTGGAAGTAACAGCAAGTGGGTGCAAGAGGGGATGCCAGTGCAAAGTCTTTACTGTTCTCAGTAGTGCATGACTTGTGTGGTGTGGGCTGGTGTGTAGGGTGGGCAGGAGAGTCTCTATAAATTGAACGGCAAGTTTATTGTTTTGTTTTGGAAGTCGTATGGTCTTCCTTTCTTTCAGCCTTACTTCTTCATTTGCTTATTGTTACAAGCCTGTTTTCAAACTGCTTGTTTAATGTTTCCCCGGTGTAATCTCTGTGGGTTCCTTTTCCAAAAAGAACTTATTTTCACTGCTGGTAAGGAGACTACCCAGCTGCATCCTAGAACTACAGCTGATAACTCTGCAAGAGGCGTCATACTAGCACTGTGTAGGTAGGTGTGCATCTTTTAATCAAAATAKCAGGATGGTTCGTTGGCAGCTTACAGCTGTGTTGGGCTGTGTCTGTGTCTCRGACATGTGCAGGACACAAGTTGTGGGAGCTGTTGAGGCCCTGTKTCTGCAGGGGAGCAAGGTGCAGTGAGGCGCCTGTGCCATCACTTTTGGTGTCTGTCCTTTCCTCTGTCTCCATCGGCACCCTGGAATCCGCCCAGACTGACTCATGGTGGGATGATGTCAGGGGAGGCCGTGGCTGCTGAGTATTTCACAAGGAACCGTGTGCCTCCCATCACYAGTGCCTGGGAGCTGCACGAGGCACCAGGGAGGTGCCTCTTGGGAAGGAAATCCTGATCTCCCACCTTGCTCACTGGCGGAGAGGGCAGCCAGGGAAAGGTTGCACCGTCCTGCTGGGAAGGGGCGAAGGCTCAAGGTTGCCTTCCAGAGACTCTGTGGCCATGGTGGAGGTGAGTCTCCTAAGGGAGAGGGAGACATGGGGACTCATTGTGTTTTGGTCCCCTCTATTGTATACGGTGGTTGCTGCATGGTGTATTGGGTGGCAGCAACTGATAGATGCTGCAAAGCTACTGCGTTTTGCACTGGATTACTCACCTTGGATTGAGGTGGGAAAGTGTTTCCACCTCAGATCTAGTGGTGACTGCTTTCGGAACTGCCTGCTTGGCATGCTGTGCTGCAGGCACAGATGCTTGTGAATCCTGCTGTTGTTCTGCCTTCTGGAGGAGCAGTGTTCACATTTTCCATGGCTCCAGCTTGAATTTAGATTTTGCTGCATGGTTCTCTGAGGGTGACTTTGTGAATCATGGTACTGGATTTTAGGCCACTGTGTTGTCATGAAGTTATTGATAGACATGGAGTCATGGAGATGTGCGGTGAAGTCAGCTTACAAACAGAAACTTCAGAAGCAGTGGGTCTAGCGTGTTTCCTTTGACGCTGGAAGCAGGAAAGGAACTGGATGTCTCACTGATGGAGAGAAATATTTCATTCAAGAGGTGGCAAGTGCTTACGCTTCTGTGGTAGAACAGCAAGATTTGGCTAGCACAGTCTCAGGATATAATTATTTTCTCTGTCACTTTCATGTTTTTAATTTCTATATTGCATCTATTGTATCTATACACTGTATACTTTGTATATGTATTTATTTATTTTTCAATTCTCCTCATGATTTCTTAGGATCATGTAAATAGCTGCTGTACTTGGTGCCATTGACCTAGTTTTCCAATATTTTTATGTTTAGAAATTGATTTTTTTTTTATTGTTATAGATTGCTGGTAGCAGTGGCCATTTATGAATTTGATGCAAAAGTCTGTTCCAATTAGCCAGCATGTAACTGTGTCCTTTTGACACAGTCATTGAACATGYCACTGGCATTCAGCTAGGTGTTTATGACTTAGTGCCTTTCTAGGCATGCCTGTTCATTTGGTTTGAATCCTCTTGGCCACTCTAATATTGATATAAGAAGGTCTTGACATCAGTTTGTTTAGTATAAACTTACATTGATCAGTGAAAAGGTACCTGTGAACAAATAAGTAGTACTACAAGTATTAGAAAATAATAATTCTAAAACATGAAAAAAGTAATGATCCCCAAGGTGCTCTAAGGATGAACATAGTAAAGAAAGGAAGAGCTGTTTTACATGCTAATGCAGTGTTGTAGGTGTCTGTGGTAGAATGAGAAGAGTTGAGGAAAATATCACAGAGAAATTATCCTGTTTCTACTCAAAATTAATAAAGACCATTTTGTGGATATTTTTAGGTCATGTGGTTCAAAATACTGCTTATTAATATAGGAAAAGAAATTGTGGTCCCAGAAACCTTTCCTTCAAGTGTAAGAAACCAGCAATAATCAGTGTTAAGAGCAAGGCAAAGATAACACAGGATACTGTTACTCATGGTAATATATAACATTACAGGAAAAGAATAGCAAGGAGACCAACCTATTGACTTTGCATATTAATTTGGATTTTGTAGGGCTGCTAGGTCTGTGTAAGCTGTGTAGGAATATTCTTCTGTTGATTAAACTCCAATGTTTTAGATGAATAAGGCTAACGGATTTGTCATGCATAGTCTCTCCTTGATGATGTTTGCACTTTGCCAATGYAGTAAAAATTACAGTCAAAAGTTACACACAAGAAGGATTTTTACTTGTAACCTCCTTGCACTGCCATGGCATATAGCTTTGCCAGCAAAATAACTGCCTTTGTTTATATGTCCTTTTCTAAGGAGCTAGTCACCTGTGCTAGGGCAAGGAACATTCTGCTTTTCAAACAAACCCTGGAAATTGAAGAACATTCAGCTCTGCCTGTCCTTGGTTGAATTGCAAAAAGTGATTTATACTTCACCCAGGCATGGAAATAAACAATAAATAGTGTTTAACTGGCATGCTTTCCAGTTCTTGATCCCATATACAAAAATGTAACAATGAAAAGCATCATTTAGAATAAATCTTTTATGACCATCTGCATGCGGTCAGGGCAGCTCTTGCTTACTATTGTCAATAGGGATTTTGCTGTTGTCATTGGGGATAGTATGGTTAGGCCTTTCATTATTAGTGAAAGCAAACTGTAGTGCACATGTGCTAATCTATGCATTTATCTCTGTATAGACACACTGACACTTGACGCAGACAGTGGCTTTTCCTCTAACAGTGTGTGTGTGGTGAATGTAGTTTTGCTTCAGGGTTTTAGTTTGTTTTGGCAGATCAAAGAGGGAGAGAGCTGAGACACTGCAGTCATCCYAAACCAAGGGTTAAGCATGAAGGTCTTACACAAACTTCTCTCATGAATSGACTGGTTATAATCCCATTGGTTTCGATGCTTAAAAATGTCATGTGGTGAAGATGAAGTTCATACTTCACTATTTTGCTGAAGCAAGATCATCATACTTAATTAAGGCCTTAAAGAATATGTGGRCATAGCTAAAATATAAGTGGAACTTAAGCTTTATTTTTGTCAGCTTAATTTATTTGTTCRAACACGTTAATTAGGTGCTGTATCCATGAATAAGCAAACTGTTTAAGCATATGCCTAATGTTTAACATATAAGCCTAGTGGTAAAAGTCGAGTGCGTGTTGTTCAGATGACTTAGGGCTGAAATKATCCCATCTGTGCTACTTCTTAGCCCAATGATATATTGAAAAGAGCAGCTTTTCTCCACAAATCTTACATATCTCAGGAAATGTTTRGTTACAGTTTGCATCAGGAGTAGGTCTTGGGCCAGATGATCTCTCAAACACTTCACCAGTCTTCTAAAACTTTTATAACAGGAAAACAGCTGAGAAAAAAATGTCTCTGAGAAAAATCAGAGTTGTAAAGGTATTGGTATAATTTTAAAGCTGTCTTTGAAAATTGGCCATGATAAGATTTCTTTTAAAATTTTGATATGTCTACACATTTACAATGAGCACCCACTTTTGCAGTGGTTAGGTTTGTGAGTCCTGCTGTGTTCTGCTTTGTTGCAATATTTTTCCACATGGAAATGCCGTAGAGCTTGATAGAGCACAGGGATTTTTCCAGGGTTTTATGTTTCCTTCTCTATTTGGATGCATTTACACCCTTCAGTACTTGAGCTGGCATCCCTCTCCTACATCTGTATACTGCTTGCTTGCTGTGTTTGCTCTTCAGCACCATTTTAATTATTAGGCTAAGGACTGAAAATGAGAGGTAACAGCGGTCATCCCAATGACAACTGYGTACCATGGGCTCTTTTCACTCCTGGCTGCTGCCTTTTGCCTGCTCAGCTTTCAATGGGTTTCATAGCTGGTTTAACCATGAAGGCAGACAGCAACAGCCTTATTGCAGACTACAGCTTTTGAAGAGGCAGGTTTTCACCTTAYTAGCACCCAAAGTCATTGCTTAGACTTGTCCCCTCTGACCATATAGCACACATACTTTGCTGCTTATAATCAGAGATGTCACAAAGTTAAACATTGTGTGCAGTCCTCTCCTTTATGTGTCGTTTATTTGCATGCCAATTCTTTTTATTGATGTATTTTTTCAAACAGGCTGAATGCACAATGGATTACTTTCTGACTTCGGATTAATATCAGCCCTAGCTGTGGGTCGGTAAAATACTCACTCTGATTGTTTTAAGTACCTGACAATGAATGGGAGGTCCTGTAGCATGAGCTGCCAGACCACAGGTCTTCCTTATGGACCTGGGGTAATCAGTGGACAGCAGATCTCACCGGTGAGAGTTCACACAGGAGCACCTTGCCCATCTTCACATAGCAGCACCCTAAGGTCAGCTATTGGAAACCCATCTACCAGCAGATACCTAAAGATGCCCCTTGGAGGAGGGGTTGCTCCTACAAGCAACACCATTGACAGCACTATCCACCTTCCTGCACCAAGTCCCAGGAAACACGTGGTCACAAATGGAAAGCCTCTCTTCCAAGTCCCACAGACCCCAGGACTGTCAGCCCCACAGACTTTAAAGCCCAAACTGCAAGACTTTGGAAATATCTTCTGCCCAGGCACAGGTAAGACTCATTTTTTCTATTGCTGTTCAGGAGTGGCATTTCTTTTCTAGTATCAAGTATTATTATTKGTTTTACTGGATGCAGTCTTCTTTGCCTCTCTTATGACTGCAAAAGAGAAAATACTGAAACAAACATTTTGTTGTTTTCCACKATCACCATTTATTATTTGATGATTCCCAGGCATTTTGTTTTAAACAGCAGTTGCTCTGAATCACTGGATTGTCTTAAGATTCCTTATAAAGTATAATACTTAGACTTCCTTAGACTGCTTTTACTTTGCTAATCTAACCTCTCAGCTCAGCAAACCTGTCACTTTGTGTTTGGTAGAGCCAGGATTTTGTGAGCACTGCTGGAAATACTCCTTCCTGGATGTGAACATACCTTCCAGGTGGTGACTAATAGCTGCTTATTGATGGATGCAGGAATCTATTTATAGTTATCAGGGTTTTTAGGGTTTACAAATCATAAAACCCATGGAGCACATCTTAACCAYAGCATTGCAATTAATTTTTAAGAACTATTGTGTCAGAGAAGAGTACAGTGCACCACTCTCACAAGGTTTGGAAGCTGCTCCTCTGTGGGTAAGCTCTTGTTAATCAGAAATTTACGTGACTCTCTGCTCTAGWGTCTGCACAGTCAGACCAGAACAGTAAGTTTTGGGTTCTTCTTGATTCTGGTCATGCTGGAAATGGAATCACTGTTTTCAAAAATTTTTGGTAGCTTCCTTTCAGAACTCAGTKTATGTGAATAAAGGATTGAATGGATAGAAAAGAATTAGATGTTTAAAAATACCAAGAAAAGCTTGGGTTGGCTTCTTGGTGTAAGCACAGAAAAAGAAGATAAAGATTTCTTGTTTTATTCCAAACGGGTTTCTTCTCACTTTCTTCTCTTTCTTCACTGCTTCCGTTTGAACATTTAGTAAGTCTATCCTTATTCAGCAAGGCGCTCAGGCTTGACACCAGTAGCGTTTTAGAACATGTTGAAAATTAACTGCATGTTGGAGTGTTTTGCTGAGTCAGGGCAGTAGTAATGCATACACATGTTCACTGGGTGACCTCTAAGATCACCCATTAGGTAATGCCAGTGGGGGTTATTCACAGCATATGACTTTAAGCCTYTGCTATCATCAGTGGAGTAGACTACTCATATAATGAGCTTTGAAGGGACTTTCCTATTTCTATTTCAGTACAGGCAGAGCCTGATTCCTATTCTTGGCCAACTGGTATGCCTACAAGCAGAGGATCTATGATAGGATATATCTAAAATAGCCCTATAGAATAGTTTGTCCAATATATGATGGAGAGCAGCACTAGCAGATGAAGAGAACATCAGCTGGTTTATTGTCCCTGGGACAAATTTGATTTGAGCTGCAGTTCCTGACCACTTAATTCTTGGTTGCCAGTATTTCCATCTTTCTCCTTGGACTGCTTAGCAATCATGTGCATGACATATTGTGCTGTTTTGTTGGAAAGAGAATTAGAGAGCTCAGTTGAAGGGCTRACATTAGGATATTTTGGTTTTGTGTGTGTGCTGGTTTGATATCTTAGGCCTGACTAACCATAGAGGGATAAGACAGTGAGGCTTGTAGATTGACATCTGGAAARGAAATGTAGTGGGGAAGATAATGGGAGAGACTGTAAGAGGAAGAGCATGAGGGATGCTAGTAAATGTCTTTCCCAAAGCGTCCTTCAGATGTTGGTTTTGTAATGAGGCAATGTGAGATGATTGGTAGATGGCCATAAACTCTTTGGATGCACCCTCTTGCCCACTTTACCTCTTCCCAGTACCTCTGGCTTTCCTGTGTCCATCTGAAGTCGTTTCTTCAYTATTCCCGTAGGAAACTCATATTGTCCTATGAATGGATGTGGTGTGATTTTATACCTATATGTATTTTATAGCATTGCAGAAAGTCTAAAGACAGGTAAAAAGACAGTTACCATGGAAGAAGAAGATTTAACTGTCTTCAGATACCACAACATCTAGATCACTTAACTAATTTGATCAGGATTAGCAATTCTGCACCTCTGGAGTCTTTATTATCAGTAGGAGCAATTACCAAGCTAAGATTACGCATGGCGGGAATCTGTTCACTACAGAAAAACTAAGTCTCACACACAGACATGTCTAGCTAATTTTCTGAAACTTTGAACTTTGCTGTAGTGTATGGTATAAATCTCTTAAAATAAACCTATAAACTTGTGAGACGTATTGTTTATATATGTGCATWTTTTTTTCAGATTTCATTCTCTTCTAATGCTTGATACATAAAGGAAAAATGTCCTTGTCTATCTAGTTATTTTAGTTTATCCTTTATCTCAAGAAAGCAATAAACACTTTCCTTTTATAGTTGTCTGAGCATCAGTTTTATATATATATATACACACATATATATATTTAACTTTAGAACTTGTGGAATAGTAACAGTAGCAAGATGACAAACAGCAAAAATGACTTGCTGGCATTTTGGAATACTTTAATACTGGCTAAAACTGTTTTAAAAAGCAGAGGCTTATGTTCAAGCCAGACCAAAAGACTTGAATATCCCACCTGAATCCAGATGGGTGCATTATTCTCTGAAAGATTGTTTTTATGTTATTTTCATTTATATTATTTTTGGACAGGAACTGGTGCTGAAATCACAAAACAGGAATAGAAAAAATCTGTAGTAATTGCAGCATGCATCTTTATGTAAAGAGTATCTTTATTTTATTTAACTCTTACAAAACTTTGAAAGAAAATGAGTTTGAGAAATGTTATCAATAAAAAATATCATTAAAAAGTAACACTATAGGCTTTAGTGTGTTGAGAAGCTAGCACACTTTATTTTTTCTTGTATGGAGAAAAAAGGCAAGCCTGAACCAGCATTGCCTTCACTGTGTTGTTAATTTACCTCATTTTTGGTGATGACTGTTTAATATGCCTTCTAGTAGGATGTTCTGAACCTGAAGAAAATGCAATGGTGAATTCTCTTTCAGTTCAGAAAATGTGGTGRTAAAGTGATTTTATTGCTAGAGGTGTGTACTTCATGTGCCCATGTCAGATACTTTTACATCTAAATTAGGTGAATAACGCAGGCATGGTGGTACATATCTTTGGCAWCGGAAATCTCCTCCAAGCTGTCGTGCCATTTGTTTTGTGTATTTCATCACTTTTTGTGAGCAATCTGTTTTACCCTTTTAGATTTATTCAGGCTTTAAAAGCAAATCTTTCTTGATACTAGCTGCTGAGCTCAAGTAAATAAAAGAGTCATCAAGTGAGAAACAGCAAAAAGGCGAAAGGGCTGAGAACAGAAGAGGAAGAGAAATGGCTGTAACATGGTCGGCATTGTTTTTCAGCTTCRCTCTTTAGTGCAGAATTTATTCTGAAAAAAAATCTTGTCATGAAAAATACTGTGATAGAAAAGCAAAAACCAAACCAAAACAAAAACCTTCARCTTCTTACTGAAAGTGTTCAGTTAAGAAGGTGAATTTAAAAGGTGATAAATKGGATCGAGTCCAGTTGGAGACCTGTGGCCAGTGGTGTCCCCAGGGGTCAGTGCTGGGCCCAGTACTGTTCAACTCATTCATCAATATCTTGGAYGAGGGCACAGATTGCACCCYGAGCAAGTTTGTGAATGACACCAAAATAGGTGGAGTGGACGACACTCCAGAGGGCTATGCTGCCATCCAGAGGCACCTGGACAGGTTGAAGAGTTGAGCGACAAGGAATCTCATAAGGTTTAACAAGGACAATTRCAGGVCCCTGCTCCTGGGCAGATCAGGCATCCAAGGCACCAGGACAGATTAGGGGCTGACTTGTTGGAAAGCAGCTCCATGTAGAGGGATCTGGGARTCCTGGTTGACAGCAAGTTGACCATAAGCCAGCAATGGGCCCTCGGGATCAAGAAGGCCAATGGGATCCTGGCCTGTATCAGGAGGAGCGTTGCCAACAGGTGGAGGGAGGGGATCCTGCCCCTCTACTCAGCCCTGGTGAGGCCACACCTGGAGTATTGGGTGCAGTTCTGGGCTCCCCAGGACAGGAGGGACGTGGATCTGCTGGAGAGAGTCCAGCATAGAGCGACAAAGATGATCAAGGGACTGGAGCATCTATCACATGAGGAAGGACTAAGCAAGCTGGGCCTTTTTATCCTGGAGAAGAGAAGACTGAGAGGAGATCTGACTAGTRTGTACAAATACCTGAGGGGAGAATGTAAAGAGGATGGGTCCCAAACTCTTCTCAGTGGTGGCCAGTGAGGTAACGGGGGTAATGGATATACAGTGAAACCCAGGCAGTTCCATGTCCATGTGAGGAAGAACTTCTTTGCTGTGAGGGAGACGGAGCCCTGGAACAGGCTGCCCAGAGAGGCTGTGGAGTCTCCTGCTCTGCAGATCCTCCAAACCCGCCTGGATGCCACCCTGTGCCCCGTGCTCTCGGTGTCCCTGCTGGAGCAGGGGGTTGGATTAAACTAGATGATCTCTGTAAGTCCCCTCCAAACTCAACCATTCTGTGATTCTGGAGGAAAAAAAAAAAAAACCAAAAAACAAAAAACCCCACAATTTTCAAGTAATTCATATTAGTGCTGTCTTTTAAATATAATAATACTCCCTATAAGATCTGTATCCTAAAATTTAATACTTAGCATATCTACCTTTTGGACACCTATCTGAATAGCTTTCCCTTAGGAATCCTAGTAGCTATATTTGTTTTTTGACCTATTTACTTATGTACATAATCAACAGTTTTCTGAATGTGAGCCAGATTCTCTTCAGCAATAACCTGAGCAGCCTCATGATGTGAGGAAAAAAAAAAAAAAAAAGTGATTTCTTCTTGAAAACAACAGATAATTCCCAAGAGTCAATATATTCAACATTCAACATCTGTGGTGGTTTCTAGTACTCTGTGAGTGAAAGCGTTTATTTGGAAAGTCAGACAGAGGTACTGAAAGCATCCCTTGGTGGATTAGACAATTGCTTGCTGAATAAAGTTGCAGGAGTGGCTTGAAGGAAAAGTTTATCCATTCTCRTAGGTGCTACCTTTTAGCCATCACTGGGGACAGGATTCTGCTAGGGCATCCTAGGTCKCAATCAGCATGACCATGCTTAGGCATTTTTGGATGTTTGTTCTGGTCTTCAGAGTAGGTTTGCTTGCCCAGCCAGACTCTATCTCGTGACCTTCAAGACGCTTGGATTTGACGGGTGGTGACTTTTTGCTGTGGCTGAGGTTTTCTGTGGACAGTGGCTGTCATCCAACTGTTGCAGCTCTGACTGGCACTCCTGTAGTCCAGTGGAGATACCACGTGGCCAGCTCTGCCCTTGGTCATCGCTGTTAGAGCCTCATGCTTTCTACAGATGTGTCTGGCAAGACCTTCTCCACTGTGAGAGGTGACACTGGCCAAAGTGGAGAATGTAAACTGAGGAGGTCAGTTTGGTGGCTGTTTGCTCCACTCCAGCTGCTGTGCCAAAGCCCGAGGTGTCAATACATGGAGGAAGTCTTGAGAGTATGACACAGAATATGTGAAATGGGGCAGAAAGAAACAAACATGGSKKTTTTTTTTTGGTGAAAAAAAAGCCTTCCAGACCTGGTAAGGAAGACTATGCAGATAGGCACAGACCCACCTTTCTCTCCTTTCCAGTCCCATAGCGAAGACAGCAGTCATCATTCATTCCTGTGACTCCAACAGTGTAACARTAGTTCATTTACAATAATTGTGTATTTAATTTCCTGTTGTATTTTTCTTACACACGTTACAAGCTGTCTRTAACTCTTTTCTAGACAAGTGGATCATTAGCTAAGGTTCAGCTGTAGGATGAGCGTGTCCGGCTCTGTTGAGATGACTAAGGCYCCTCTTTGTCATGGGAAGAGTTGACAGGCATGCTAAATAACAYGGAGGGATGGTTTTCCCTTCGTCAGCTGGCTCTGCAAGAAGGAGCAGCTCTCACAGTGTTAAACTGTGTGAGAGCTGTGAACTTGTCCAGGAAGGTCCATTCGTGCCCGTTGCCACGAGAGCCCAGTTTCCCTTGTGAACAATAACTGCACGGCTCTGCGAGGAGCGTTATGTGCGGAAGTGTTAATCAGTAAGCAGCCTAAGCCACACTTGAAATCTCTTTCACCTACCTAATTTTGCTGTGCAGTACTGTCGTTTTATGTGTSAGTTGGTACAAGCTGGGAAAAAAGGGTTCATCAGTATTCTGTAAAGCTCCTTGCACAGAAAGCTTGACACAGTCTTATTTTCTGGTGTGGTTGTTTTAGTTAATCAATTCTCAGCAGTTTTTAAGCCTGGTTATTAACACTGTTTAGGTACAGAAAAGTGATTAAATGATAATGATCTCAGTTGTATMTTGCAGGACGGATTTTCCAGCTTTGCATAAATGCTTCAGTGGCCTTTCATTGCTTCAAAAACAAGACTGGACACCTTCACAAGACAATAATTAATGGCATTGCCAGTAATTGCCTRGCATGAGTGTGGTGCAGCCAGTGGGGATGGGTCGTGATGAGCTCTTCTGTCAGTTTGAGGTTTTTCCAAAAGAACATCACTGAAAATGTTAAACACCCTGAGTTTACTTCTGGAATTAGTTGTTTGAGTTGGATAAACCAACCCAGGATAGCAGTCCTGGTGAGATCAATGAGTGTTTGCTGTGGTGCTTAATTTACCTTTCATCAGATATGCTTGAAATATATAAAGTATACATAGGCACACGTGTATGTGTATGTATGTGTCTTTTGCTCRGCACTGTAATCAACTGTAACTGTAGCAAGAGTTTCTTTTGCAGCTTTTTTTTTTCAGGTTTATTTGTTTTTTCCATCTGTCATATTTTAGGCATGGCTCAGCTGCTGTACATAAACGATGCTCAAGGCAACTCCTAAGTATAAGTGATGGAAGGTTATGATTTGCATGGACTTCAGTTCTATGCAGTTCTATTCAGTTCTATGTCTTTACCCCATGGGCCTGGACAGGGCACTTCAAAAACTGCAGTTATCCAAAGTACAGCACAGCAAAACAGCACACTCGAAGCTTGCCGTTTATAATTTCCCTAGGGCAAATGTTATCATTTTAGACTGGGGCMAGCCAATGAAAAGCTGATAAAGCAGCTTTATGACACTAGCTTTCATTGAGACAACARCTTGCCAGCACTGCCAAAAGCGTGCAAGGGTTCTCCCAGCTGGAAGGTGGCAAAGGGAGCGGGTGCCAACTGGGCTTGTGCTAGCCTGGCAATGCTACTGACAGCCTCTGTGTGCTGCCAGAACGAGTTCCATGTGTCTGCAGCAAAATTCCCAACGGATGTAAGCAGGGCAGAGCTGGGAAAGGGGATCTTTCAGCAATGGAGCATCTTCCTTCTCTCTCTGCTGTTGCTGATGTAGGTAAACTGGTGTCATCCTAAAAAGGTATCATGAATATTTTGTTTCACTCCTTCAGATTTGCAGGGAGGAAGAATGATGCCTCAGCTCACCAGGAAAAGGAAAATCAGAAACAGGCCAAACTATCAATTTCATATTTTTATTTTATTTGTTGAGAATCACTGGGCTAATACATGATTTTTCAGTTTTAGTACCAAGAAGTGACATGAACAGTAATAACTCTCTTCATACAAAGACAAGTTTCAGCCCCTTTTCATAGGTGAAAGATGGAGTTAAAATCCAATCCAAAGTTGAAATTCATGTATTCTTGGAAGTTTTGCCCTTGAAAATTGTTGAGAGCTGTGTCTCTTCTCAAGACACTTACATTTGCTCAGTCTCTGGTTTTTTAATACATAAATTTTGGGTAGATCTTTTTTTCTGTTTATGCACTGCTTTGAGATCTGCATCTGGAATGTCTTTATGCATAGCAAGTATAAAGCTCTTTTGGGGCCTGCCTGTGCACCTGCAGGGAACAGGRGCAAAGATGCGCGTGACTGCATGGAGCAGGAAGGAGTCAGAAAACTCTTTGGTGCATGTTTAGCCATGGACGTGGCTTTTGCAGGTGCATTTGGTTTCTGTGAATATTGCCGTGTTACGTTAATACTGTGTTCTTCTTGAACTATACTACCTTTCTGGGCAGTCCTATAGCACGATGTCCACTGTGGAAGCATTCTCTTTCATGTAGAACTTGATGCTGCAGAGCTGTTCAGTGAAGGCAGCAGGGAAGGATGCCAAGCTGCCAACTTTGTTTAGTTTCTCACTCCTACCCCAAAACAGGGGGAAGAGAAGCTGCCCTCGTGAGACCTTTGCTATCTGTGCGATGCAAAAATGGTCCTTCCTTGAACTTTCCAAGTTCTCACAGGGCTGTGATTGCTCAAAACTCAGTAATTCCATGCATCAGTGAGGTGTTTTCTCTTTTTGTTTACAGCTAATCTTGCTGCMACTGAATTTGATAATTCCTCTGCCACTGGGTTCGATAGATCTAAGATAATTGTTATGACTGTTTATAAAGGACTATGCTTACACATTGGATCTGTGGCTTAGCTTGGACAATAGAATGCCCTGAAACGTATCTGAGCTGCCTCTGATGGGATTACAGATAGTGCGCCCCATCCCATGGCTGCATTTCTCCTCCGTTCATCCATGCCAGGGTGAATTTCATCTCCAGCCATCGATCGAGGTGTTTACGGGCTGCAGCACTGCATACTGCATGAAACAGAGCAGCATGTCCTTCACTACAGGCTGTGAGTGTGGACTGACTATTCAGCAGACCAAGATGCCTGCTGAATATGTGTAGGAGCCCCAGATGGGGCACGGGAACAGGAATGCAGGGATCCAGGTGTAAAAAAAGTGCATGCTGTTGTCAAAAATGACAGTGACAGCAGCATGCTGTGATTTTATTCAGTTTTCTTGTGGCAGTAGCTTCTACTTGAGGTGCTGGGTGCCGCATTTGCTCCCCCATCACGGTTTGCCTCTCACTTCTGTGAGGAAGGATTTATTTATTGTACACTTGCCTGGTGATGTGCACAACAGCTTCTCTGGCCTCTGGGAATTGCTGTAACACAAGTCACAAAGAAAGGCACAAAAATTTAACACACAGTGGCTGGTGGAATGCCTGCAGTGAATAAATAAATGGGAGGACTTCTGTCTGTTGAACAAACAACAATTTTTTAAATGTACTGTAAAGGGTACAGAACAGACACAACAATGTGGGATTCCTGGTGGAGTTTCCTGCATTGTGCTGATATGAGCCACAGCAGCCAAATGTGGCTTGGCTGAATAATCATTATTGAGTTTGCTGCTTTACTAGATAAACCACTTTTAAATGATGAGATTATACAGCTGCATTCAGCAGTGACAGCCTGGATTGCTCTGCTGGCTCTTTTCAAATTTAGTTGTGATGCTTCTAGGAGGGATCATGATCACCTAGTTTATCAAAATGGCRTTGGAATGAAATTTCAAAGACTCCTAGAGGGAGAAATCCTTAGAAGGCTGTTGCCACCTTTTACCATCATGTTTGTAGGGCTAAGTCAAAAACTATTATTTTTTTTTTCCTAAATGGATGTTGATGAGGTCTTTGCTTTCTGTTGAGTCATGAGAAGCATAGGAAATAGGATGAGTAGTGCCTTGCGTTTTCRGGATACGTATTCTACTGAAGTTGATGAACTGTTGAATTGTTTCTGAGGTCTGGAAATCAGCTCCAGAAATCTCTCCAAAAAAAGAATGAAGGAAATAAGAAGAGGATGAAAGACAGGAGGTCAAGGGGCATGGGCAGATGAAGCATCATGGCAACAAAGAGTATGTCAGTGAATGAGCTTTTCCCTTCTTCTATACATTCGCCTAAGCCTGTTATGACAGCTGAAGTTCACTGGATGCACTCCTTGAGAAATAATCTATATTCAAGTAAAATTTCCCAGCAGTCCTTCAGGAGAAATTTAGTTAGTTATCAAAGCAATAATGAGATGCTCCTGAAATAATGAAAAAGAATGGTATCAGCAACAGGCCTTGCATTAGTCACTGCAGCTCTGACCCTCCTGACTGTGGCAAACCTCTGTYTTGAGAATGTGTGGGAACATTGATACAACCTAGTGTTGATGCTGGTAATTGACACCCTGCATCTGTCCTGCATAGACCTATCAACTTTATCTTCCCATGCAAGAGATTTTGAATGACAGGGAGAGAAGGCTATATYCACAATGCATTATTACACTTTAATGAGCACTTTTTTCAAGTTTGTTACTGGCACTCACCCTAGAGTTGGCAAGATTTGTTGAGAGTAAGTGTTGTTCTGGCTGCCGTGGGGAGGAAACTTCTGTTTTCCTCACTATGCTTTCCCTTTGCAAATGTGCCTCAAAACCTCACAATGGTATTTTCCCACAAGGCCACAAAGTCCATCCAGATTCCTACTGAAATTAGTGGTTGCTTCATGAGACTCAGAATTCCAGGATTGGGTTCTAATACTTACTTTGCACTCTTTGCCTTTATTGTTGGAACTTTCCTGCAAAAATGGATTTATTCAAAGATCAGTAGTAGAAAATACTGTTTTGGCCCTAGAGACATTGTTTTGTGTTCAAGAAAGGCTGCTTTGATTGACATTGACACAGTACTGTGTACATTTTAATAAAATGGGGCCTGAAAAATGACAATTTTATTGAAGATGAATATTCAGAAGAAAGGATAAATTATATTTAAACAACGGTGACAGGATGCATACATTTTATTTCTGGTCCTGTGYGGTGCCTATCCTCCTTTTTAAAGACACAGGAGGGTCTTGGCCRTTGTTTGGTGATGTGCTGCTGATGTGCAGAGCAGTGAGATCAGACAGGCTAAATCACTGTGCCCCCAAACAAACCAGATCTGGGTCTCCCTCAGTCTCATGGAAGTCATACTGTTTCAACTGCAACAGTGCTTAGACAGTTCTGTTTTCAGTGATTCTTGCTCTGCCTGGTGTAGAAAATAATTATTTATGGAATCTAGATGAGAACAGTTAATACACAGTGTTAAGGCTCTTAACTGGTGCGTAATCCTCCATGAAAAACTGCTCCAGAGTATATTAGAACTGGCAGTGTGGTGAATGAACCATGACAAATATTAAAGACATTCAAAAATGTAAGCAAGTGACTTCCTTAAAGTCACTTTCTCCCTCCAAGCAGCATTTTTTTATATTCGTCAAAGAAAAGAAATAGAAAAAAAAAGTAAATAATTTAATCTGGCAGATGAGATTTTCATAATCTGTGGTTCATCCTAGAACTCTGCCCTGAGGACTGAAATTTGTAAATGCACTTCAGTTATGTATTTATTTCTGTTAGTAACTCAGCTCTTGATTTAAGTTAAGGGAACACTTGTGCACTCACATTGATTTTATACACTCAGACTGTCTTTGGGGCATGTTTGTAAATGTATTTTCAAAGATTTAGCATATATTGTAACTTTAGAGGGATCTAAATAGACCTTGGATTGTCCAACCAAGGGGCATCGAGAGTTGTAAGATACTAATCTTTTTTGGAGGCATGTGGTTGATCTAATACCAGCCTTCAACAMCAGAACACAACGCACAAAAGAAGAAATGCAGGGGAAGGAGAAGGACGAAGGACACTCCAGAGTTTGCACTAAGTGCAAGGGGCAGCCGCTGTCACAGAAAACTCAGAAAAGGGACTGAGGAAAGCTCAGAAAAGGGACTGAGGGTGGAAAATGAACCCTGTGGTGCTAATGACTCCACGCTAAGGCTTGGAGCTAGGACTTGGACTTAGTTGGTTCAGACAGGTCTGAACATGGRAGCTGGGAAGTAGCATGCCTGCCTAGCAGACAGGCTACGTTCTTGCTAGTGGAAAATACTGCATGAGTGATCCTCCACTCCAGTGCAGGTTTCTCCTTTCATCTGGAGATGTTTTTYGGTTAAACTTGTCTATTGAAAAAGGCAGTAAGGTCTGTGCAGCTGGAAAGACATTTCTGCTAGATATTAGCAATTTGTTCTCTCCGTTAAAGGATGAAGTTGAAATGTGGTACAAAAGATTGCTGAAATAGTTCTGGTTTTAGCCTTTMAAGTCATAGAAGTTTTATTAGAAAACGCTCAAGTTTCACAGAAAAGTGTATCTGTGACAGAAGTTGCTATGGAAATATTATGCTAAATTCTAGCGTTATAGACTTATTTATTTATTTTATTCCAGTTAAAATCTATTACATGGATTTCTGCATAGGAGACATTTTATTGAAATTAGTGTGATAAAATGGTTTAGAAAGAAAGCTAATTTAGGTTGTGCAAAAACTGCAAAAGACAAGTCACTAAATAATAGTAGCTAAGACAGGAAGAAAAGAATAGAGAGGAGTTTTCTCTCTCTCTTCCTTCTGAACTTTTAAAAAGTCATAGATTATTTCAGAACACACAAAAAAAAATGTTAAAAAGCAAAATAAAAAGGTACAGAAGATTGGCAAAGCATCTTCTCGTTTTCTAACTGGAAACATTTTTTAAAGGCTGTTTTGAGTTAGTGAAGTCAGCATTGTTGTTTTCCATCGTGCATACCTCATGCTTGCTTGTGAAAGATGCAGTCTAGAGTTCAGATGACAGGATACAAAAGAGGAGATGCTGTATTGGATTAATGTCCGTTTGTCCTTTTTGTGTTACCATTTCTGTCTTTGATTTCCAGTTTTGCTTTTGTCTCAGTAGCAGTACTTCGAGGCACTCYGGGTCAGTGCTAGTACTGCATCACATAAAATCTGTTGCTGTCAACTGCACCAAAAACTTACAGCTGCAAATTGCAGAAGTGACTTAATGACTGCACAGTACCTGTGGCTTGCGAAATACACCTGGACTAGGAATATTGATAAACTTCTTCCAGATGCTGCTGAGCCTTGTTCAAAATTTGTCAAYATGCTTCTTGGCATTAAGCCTCTGGTTATCTATGCATGGCAAAGAGGAGCACCTACAAACGTGTTGGTGGCAGCCAAGGCTGAGGTCAGTCCCTGCTGCCTCTGGTAACTGGCACTGTGTGTCACAGGCTGATTTTGGGAAGAAATCCTTTACAACACAATGAAATCCAAGGAGATGGAGGGCAGAAGTGTGTTTAAACCTTGCCTTTCATCTCTTGATGATTTTGTTGCTGCTTCCAATCTATGTTCTCCTCATTGTGCTCTTGTTATTTCTTCTTCATTGTTAGCTTAAGYCACCACTTCCTTTAGTCAGTGAAGAAGACCTAATTATGAAAGTGCTCAGAATAAACAACACTGTTTTAGTATGGAAAATACACAGTTTACAAAGAACTACTGTCACAGATACAGAGCACTAAACTAGGGCACTAAGGCAGTTGACCAAGAACGTCTTTGTCGTATGCATGAAACCATGGACCTTCCTCATGTGTCCCTGGTGGTCAGGTTTAGCTGGGTTCTTGTGTGTCTGCCCCGGAGAGCACAGTTGAGACACCCAGATCTTGTTTTGCTTTGTGGATAGATGATGAATACAATCAAGTCTTGCCAATTAAATATATGCACTTTTATACTTCAAAGAGCTGTGCAAACAATAACTAATTATACAACAATAAAATGGGCTATTTTGCTATTGTTAGCACAATATGATACTGTGCAAAGATAATGCACAGACTTTTTGATTTATAAATGCATTATGATTACCTGCCTGTGAGCTGTCATGGAGCTGTCAGTTGTGAGCTGTCATATTATATATATATAAGGAATTTTTAAATATCAGCCTGTTATTTAATAGTCCTTTCTCACACACAGTTTAAAATCAAATGGGAAAGTAATGCTCCTTTGCCCATAGTCCCAGCGAATTCTTTTAGAAGATAATTTGGAGTCTGAAGTGATGCTGGAGTTCTAGGAACTCCCCGGGAGCTGCTTCCCCACCCCAGGCTCCCTMTCCTGGAGCAGACTCACAATATTTTGAGTTTCCTCACAAGAAGAAACCTGAGTTTACCTGGGTGATGAAAGTGCTGTCAGTCCTGGACTCTAAACCCATGCTGTCCTCATTCAACCTGCTTGTGCAAACACGATTCTTGAATGTTTCATGAAGGTGAGAAGCCACTAAGAAAAAAGGAAAACATATGATATACATCTTCCCAATTATTGCCAACACTTAGATCATGAGCACTTTGCCAGGTCTCTGCTGGCTTGGTTTAGCTTCTGGAATCTTTTAGCATTGGAAATGGCTTCGCTTTTTGTCTGTAGCATGCAGTACACAACACGGGTTTAAAACATATATGACTTTAAAATAAAGATTTACAAATCATTAAACTGAAGGTGAATTTCACTGTTACTGAAATCCTGCTAAGGCTGTCTGTAAAGCTGATTCTTTTCCTGTTCACATTAATCAGGGTATCGCAGTCCATTATTTAGGGGAAAGAAGATCAGAATACTGTAGAGAAAAGAGAGAAATAAATAGATAATTGTGTGAGGAAGAGTAGGCGAGCATCTTTGTATGACAGAATTTTGAAAAATAACCTGTGTAGGTGACGAGGTCAGGTTCTGTTTGTAAAAAATACTTTTGTGTTTGGGAATTGAGCCCCAGTGGAAGTCAGCAGGATGGAGTCCTCACAAATCCCATCATCAGTCTTGAGCATTCTGCTCTTTTCTATATAGCACTTTGTCTCCATTAGGCTTATGTGCAACTGCCTGCTGCTTGAGCTGGAGGTTACACACTTGTCATGGCCAGCTTCTTTAAAAGCTTTTTGTCTCGACTGGGACATTTGTGTGGTTTCCCACCCTTCAGCAATGGTGCATGTGCACTGAGCAGGACATGCATGCATTTGGCATTTAAATGGCTTCAACCATATACAGTTATTGCAGTTCCCCAGTATGGTTCCCTATGAATTACCCTTACCCAGTGACCAGCTTCAGGTGCCAAACCCCACTGTGGTTAAGATGTCACCCTACATAAAACAGCTTAGGCAAGGACAGAGGCTGGAGYTGGACTTGTTTTTACATGGTCTGAGCAATTCAAGTGGTCTTAATCCTCCTCTTATTGCCCTGGCTTTGTGGAAGGTGGATGGACCCACTTTAACAAGGACTGGGCTTTTTTTTTTTTTCCCCTCCTTTCTTTCTGGTTGCAACAAAAGGYTAGTGAAATGCCAATTAATTAGCACACCTCGGGCTAATGAAAGAATAAAATTGAAAGAAAAATGTCTAAAGCTTTGAGAGGAGTRGAAGCATGTAGTGACAATGCAGGTTTAAAATATTTGTGGATGTTTGTATGATTTTCCCAGGGTTTGCCTCTTTGTGAATGAAGGGATAGGAGTGGAAAGACAAGTGGAAGGTTTTGCTTGCATCGTGAGGTAATAACATTTCAGCTTTTAAGGAATTACAATAGGCTATTACCTGAAGAATGCTGCCGGTTTCTGTCTCCAGAACCCAGTTTAAATAAGATTATGAACAGAGAACTGCTGTCATTTTATAATTGCAATTTATTCTTATGAGTTGTCTTTCACAGAATAAGATTGTCTGTGAAGACAGTAATAGACATTTCTAAAGAAGTCATAATCATCCAGGTGGATGATTAAGGAATCCAGGAAGGTAGAAAAAAGTTCTCAGTTGGGAAAAGGTTTTCCTGAATTATCCTGAGGTATCCTTATGTACTGAAGWGAGAAAATGTGTAATTCACATATGTAAGTGCTCCTTAAAAACAGAATATTTTCTTAACTGAGTCAATCCCTTCCATGAGTGGTACTGGGATTTGGCCTCCCTGGCTGGCAGATCTGTCAGGGATCCCTTGACTTCCCTGGGGGTTTCCTTTCTGAGACTGCTGATTTCTGAAAGGGAGAGAAACCACCACCTCCCATAGGTGAGACCCAGGAATGGTTGAGCTGATTGAATAGCTGGACATCATCACAGTGAGTTTTTTAATGATAGAAACAAAGTCTTTTTTTCTTTCTAGTTCTTCAAACTATATCTGTTTCAAAACACACACACAGAYGAAAACTTTTCCTTATACATAGAATGAGATCTGCATAATGCTTTCAGATACTGCTATTGTAGAAGATCATTTTTTGATCATGTTTTATATATATACTTGAAATCTATGTGTCAGTTAACAAGATTTTCCCTTGAAGTCACAATTATATTTTTACTGAAAAGATTTTTTGAAATCATGAAATGTATTGATGTTTAATGAAGCAACAGACTTTTAAATGAATCTCGAAAGCCGTAACTAAACTAATTAACGGAACAAAACTTTCTCTGAATACACACATTATGTGGGCTGTRTGCTTGTTATTTCTGCCTAGTTAAATTGACAACTAGGATAGCATTCTCTTACAGACTTTTAAGGAAATCAATATTAAGCAATATCTTATTTTTAATGAGTAGAGAAAGAGAAAATTGTGCAGCTTAGAAACTCAGATAGGGACACTGCAGTCTTAAAAATTACAGTTAGTATCCCTGAACAGTGGCTTTAATCTGGGAAACAAAAACAGTTTGAATTTGATTACAAGTGACTTATGTCCCTGTTTACATTTTTCAAGAACCAAATTCTGCAATTCTTTCAATGATAACATCTTAATTAGTATCATATACTACAAGATGATATTTATTTTTCTTTYGTGCTGATCATTCATTTCAACCTTTTGAGGAAGCAGAAGTGGTTTACTGAAAAGCAGTGGTCAGGTATTCTGGGTTATTTGTAAAACTTAGGAAAGCCAGCTTCATGTAGACTTGCAATTTAACATTGGACAAAGCATTTATTCTACTTTTTTAACCTAACAAATATGTTTTGCTGGATCCTGATAYGCAATAGCGGTGTGGCAGTGATGGATTAAGATGCAGAGGGTCAGATGTGATGGTGGCTGGAGGTGGGGACATCAGCCTCTTGCTCTCTGTGCCCCATGCAACCTCCACGTATGCTAGTGTCTAGGCAAAAGTCAAAAGGTAGCCCAGTGATCATAGCAAGAAAACACAAGTTATGGGGTGAGAAGGAGGTTTGTCACTGTGCTGCATTGCTTCTGTGCATGAAACAGTGAAGTCTTTCCAATAACAAAGCTGTATATGACCATGGTTGCATCTGATACTTAGCAGATAGCAAAACTAAAAGGAATTCTCTAAAACTCTCTAAAACCAAGACTATTGAGACAACAGAAAATATCTCCTCTGAGCATCTTCTAATTAAAATTACAGAAGAAAAAACTTCTGCAATTTATATAAAAATCATTCATCATGTATTTCTAACCTTAAGAAAAGTGTATCTGTGCAGTAAGGTTGACCAGTGSTAAAAGGAAACTGTGATGGGAGATGTGCTGCTGCAGTCCAGATAGACATTTTTGTGAAGTGTTTTTTTTGCTGCTTTTTCATGCAAATATGTTGCACCACTTCTAGTTTAGTGCAAGTGTGGCAAAAGTTAATAAAAAAAAAATAAATTAATACTTTCAAAAAATGAGATCTTCCAGCAGACAAAACTTGCTTTTCACTTTCCTTGTGGTGATTCATTAGCACATGGTAATTCTGTATGGCAATCAGATGGTATCACAGAAGAAATATTCCCAAACTGTCCAAGTTAATGAACTTTATTTTGCAGCTGAGTGCAATAATGTTTAAGGGTGGCTTTCATCTTGAGTCAAACAATTTGTCAGTATGTTTTAATAATATTGGTTTTTGGTTTGCTGGTCAAGTGGTAATACTTTTGAGTCAGTTGAAAAAAAACACAGTGCAGGCATTCTTTTTTTGTACAAATATATGTTGTATCTTCATTCAGGTATAATCCAAAGACTGTTTTTCCAAATACCTGAGGGAGAATATAGAGGAYGAGGCCCCAAACTCTTCTCAGTGRTGGCCAGTGACAGGACAAGGGGTAATGGGCRCAAGTTGAAACCCAGGCAGTTCCATCTCCATGTGAGGAAGAACTTCTTTATTGTGAGGGTGACAGAGCCCTGGAACAGGCTGCCCAGAGAGGCTGTGGAGTCTCCTGCTCTGGAGATCTTCCAAACCCGCCTGGATGCCACCCTGTGCCYCSTGCTCTGGGTGTCCCTGCTGGAGCAGGGGGTTGGACTRGRTGGTCTCTAGAGGTCYCWTCCAACCTCAACCACTCTGGGATTCTGTGTGAAATGGCTCTGCAACTGAAAGGTSCTGTCTCTAATTCCATTGTTCTCCTCTCTTGTTCTTTCCAGTATCTGTATCTGTATCTGTCCATTTTGAGGTTATTTATAGTTTTCTTTCTAACTGTAATGACAATCTAAGGAGCTGGTCAATTGAAAATGAATAGATGAAATTGTCCTTTTTTTTTTCCCCACCTGATTTTTTTCACTGTTAGATAAAATTCTATAACTTTGTCAGTGGAGTTGCCCTTGATTCCTACCAGTTATTTTAAAAATAAGGCTTTTCCAGTGTATTCATTTTTCAGAACTCTAAATTGAACAGTTGACCTAAGTTTAGTGGATAGAAACTTACTAGAGGCTACTATGAATAACTCCTATATCATAGATAAGTGATAACATAGGGCAAAGATAGATAGAAAATATSTTTATAATAGGAGAGCACATAACATACACTGTCATAAAAAGCACAGCAGCAGAAGCAATTGTAGGTGGCAAATCACTTTAAGAAACAACAAGAACTCATTCCACCAATTTCACAGGCAGTGACTAAGGAGTTACTGATGCAGCTAAAACATTTATGTTTTAGTCCAGTTAAATATTTACCAGTTTGCGCAGTGGTTAACTGATAACTTCTTATTCTTTATGCAAAATAAKATATCAAAGTAACTTTCAAAAAAGCTTTCAAATTAATTTTTTATTTGAGGGAGGAGGGTWTTCTTAAAAGAAATAAAAATGTGTTAATATAGTTGATATGAGCCATTATAAATGGATGCAGATCTAATTGGAAATGTTGTCTTTGTGTTAATAAATGTGCTTTCTCCTTGAAGTTTCCCCAGCTAATCTATTTTATTGTACTTTTGTATTTTGGTCATTAGAAAGCCATATTTCTCCAAATTCAGTTCCACAGAATTAGGTGATCTCATTCCTGGGCGCCTCAAACCAGCCACGTTAATTACCTTCAAAGTATTGTTTTCTCGAGTCAGTTCTGGATAATTTTTAGCTTGGTTCCACTTGAAGGGAGACATTGTTTTTCATTGTGCTTGCCAGTCCCTTTTGTCTCACCCCAGAGTCACCGAAAGTACATGCTTGATTGCTTCACGCAAGTGAATAACAAATAGTGCTGGAAATTAGTACAAGCTGATTTACCAAGTGCACTCTGGTAGTAAAACACCTTTCCAAGATTCAAAGTGTAGAGAGCTTTCGCAGTGCACGCATAGTTTTTTTCCTCATAATACAAAGTGGTCATATAACCCTGCTCGGYGTATTTCCTCCAGTTTATTTTTCTTGACTGTAAAGATTAAGCCTGTGCAAACAGTTAAGAACATGGGAATTGCCAATATTACTCAGATTAATGACCTATCTAATTCTCTATTCGTAGTGGCCACTGCCAGATGCTTTGGAGAAGTTTGGGKTTTTTTTCCTAACAAGGCATTGCTGTTTCTAAATGTTCAAGAAAAAATGTGAGCTAAGACCCGAAACAGTGAGGTTAAAAACTGTGAGGTTAAAAAAAAAGAGAATAGATTTATCTATAGTTGCTTACTGGTTTATGCTCTTTAGTATCACAATTTCTATATTGAATGCCAAGATGGTTTATTTTAACTTTAGTGTCCATGTAGTTGATAAACTTCTATATTTCATAATACTTTCAATAAATGTATTAATTGAGCTTTTTTTGAGCCTCATTTTACCAACTAGCTCATACCCTTAAAATTCCAGATTGAATCCTGTGCTGAAGTTGGTCTAATCTGGTTTTTAACAGACTTGTGTGTAGTTCAGCTATAAGCTTCAAGGTCTTTCAGAAGACCAGATTCCTGAGCARACTCAGAGATTGGTTGATCCTGCATTAATAGAGGAAATTAGCCCTATCTTTCTAGTATGTCTCTTTTTCTTTTTTCTTTGAAGTTCCAGTTTAGCATCTTTATTTTATAAAGAGATGTTCAAAGGGTCTGCTGTGTGGTTGATGTCTCTAGCATAGGCAGCTGATTGGAGAAGAACTGGATTCAATGACGTARGGTATTAACTCTCTAGTAGTCATTTATCCTGCAGGGTAGGACAGCATGTGGCCAAGACCTGGGAATGCAGTGTCCACAAAATTCAGCAAGTTGTGCAAAAAGGTAGAAGATCATTCAAAAGGACCATAGTGGCTTGTAGTTTGGTCTGTGTGAAGAATAAATAGACACAGTCTTATCAATTGTTCTTGGTTCCTGGTAGCCTCCTTCAAGTGTTCATTTTCTTACAATGTCCTCTTCTGAGCATGTTTTTTCTTTTTTTTTTTCACCTATTTTTTGTAAATGCAAAATGTACACAAGGTGGAAAAATTGCAGAACATTAAAACTGACCATTCCTAAAGCTCTGTCAACACACAAGCAACAGAAACAAACAAAAAAAAACCAAACAAAACCTCTGATGAAATCACCCCTTGCTCCTTCATTCCTTTTTTTTTTTTTTTTTTTTTTTTTAATTTCTAGGTGTCATTCTAACAATAAAATCAGGACAGATGTTCACTTGAAACATATTTCTATATATAGAATCTAGAATATATATATATTTCTATATATATTTCATATATAACTCTAATTTTGGCAGATTTATTTCATTCTGATTGGCTCAGTTACTGCAGAATTTATTGACAGAAGAGGCGATTGAATTTGGTCTTGTATTATGTATTTGGCACGTTTATTTCAGAACATTAAACAATCAAAAGTCTTTTTTTCCATTGTTGAATGTTTTATTATAATTTTGTTGTATATCATTTTCACTGGAAACATGGTCTACATTTACAAAGGTTACGTAAAGCAGTTTCAAATTACAATATCAGTTTGTTGACAGAATTAAGAAATTGCTAGTCTTGACCATTGAAGGAGACACAGAAATTAAGTTTTTTCAGTCAGTATCTGTGAGGATAAAACATGTTAAAATGTTCCATCTTTTGGACTGACTTCTAGAAAGAAAAAGAGTGATAAGAATACRAAGGTTTCATACAAAATTCTGTTTAGCCTAATTAATTCTGTTTTCCTGCATTCTTGGTATGTTTTTTTGAATAATGCAGTGAACTATTTTTGCATATCAGAGATGGAGGAGGCATAGCTATTAGCCAACTATAGAGTAAGGAGGAAAATAAGCAGKCTAATGAATAGGAAGTGAATGGATTAAAATATTTCCATAACGTATTTTTAGTGTTTAAAATTGTTAAATATTATTGTTAATTATTAATAAAGCATAGTTTTGCCTTATATATATAATGGTTATATGGAATGCATGGCATGCTGCTTGCCTGTAGCTCCAGGTTGATTCCACCTCATCTATTTTACAGTGCTCTTGTACATTGTACATCTGTACATTGACCTTAACTTTTTAGGCTATAGGCCAACGGGACAGSGAATCCAAACAGAGGGCTCCTCTGACACAGTGTCTAGGTGGTGCCAAATGCTGATCYAGCACATGCTCCTTCTGCCAGTGCACATTTATTCAGCACTTTTGAGACCCTTTTCTGGGAGGTTTCCTCTGTCCAGCAGGCATGTGCAAAGTGGGTGGCCGCGTTACACCTCTCCGGTAATAGATTATATCATGATAACCATTCTCTCTTCTTCTTTTATTTATTTATTTATTTTATCATGGGGATAATATTTATTTTGCCCCATAGCATCAAATGTGTATTACTGAGAAAAAGACCAAAAACTTTACCTTTCATTTCCTCCCTTAGAGAAATCATCAGGCAAATGTCCCCCAGGGTCAAGTCTTACACCAATTTTATCTGTCATYTCACCCAAAAGATCTCCCCAAAATATGCTTTTTGTTGTTTTGCTACTTTCAGTGACTTTCAGTATCTTTCGGCTTCATCCTGCCACATAAAATTCTCTTTTCAGTTGTTAGCATTATAGAGGGTACTGAGGATAAGAACAGAACCTTCAATTGCAATGGAAAACCACAGCGAAGTGAGGGCATAACTTTCTGTGTTAACAGTTCTGGTTTTGGCCCTGTTCCATTTTCTGTTTTTGTTCCTATTCTGTTTCTTTGTTGCTTGCTTTTCCAAGGAGCTCCTGTTCTATCATCTGTAATCAGTAATCTCATCCTGTGATTYCAGATTTTAATCTGGATCAATTAGGTGTCAGAAGGCCTGTCTTTAAACAAAAATCAGACTAGCGCACAGCTCTTGATTTCCTCATTTGTCCTTCCTTGGATACAATGCATGTAGATATTATTGTTGTTATCTTTAATATGTTGGGAGTGACTATGTGAAAAGAGCATTATATTATCCTACAGGAAAGAACCAGAATGTATTTAGTACAATTCTGTGGTAAAATTGTGGGGTTTTTGTCAAGGCAAAGGAACAGTTCTGTATTTTGTTCATTGACTGTTATTTAGGGCGTGCAAGCTTCACAGCTGTGTTCTGTGTCAAATAGCAATTAGTCTCCTTACATGCTTATAACATGCTTCCCTGTTATTTTATCCCTATATATCTGTGCAGAAATCTCTTGATTCAACATAATAAAAACATATTTCTAAAAAAAATCAAATTATACACACACAGTATACATATGTATGTAGGTGTACTATATATAATTTTGTATAGGTGAAAGTGTCTTTCACATTTCTTTTTATTCTTTTTCCTTTTTGCTAAAGGGGCAAGTATTCATATTATTAGCAGGAATACTTTATGCTTCTTGTTTAATTTTGTTGCCTTGTGGCATTTTAGCATCCTGTAGTATTATAAAAGCAACTTACTGAATAACATGCTGATTCAAATTGATTTGGATTTCTTCTCACATTTACAAAATGTAAATTAGTGTACAAGAAAGAAAATAAAAAATATCTCCTTTAGATTAGATTTTTCAGCTCTGGAGAGATCAAAGAGGAATCCSACAAAGCTTTTCTGGTGTCCAAAATGACAGTTTAATGCAATTTTCCTAGCATGTTTGCTTTGACAATTTCCGGTCCTTCTAGATGAATTTCAGTCTGAGTTACTTTTGCGTTTTCAATTTAGCATCAGTAGATGCTATATCGTTCATTCGTTTTTCCAAATAGGAGACCAGAGTAAGCTGTGACTGTTAAAAGGCTGCTATATTTCTATATTTCATCTCATGAAGTAGGTTTTGGTGGTGAATCGCGAGATCAGGCTGTAACATCCATAAATGTTTACACAATTCTTTGGATACTGGTAGACTGAGGACTGTATATGTGATGAACCTATGTTGCTTAAAGTGGAAAACAGGAATTTGAAAAGAAAGCACAGAATTCTGAAACAGAAATTAACACATCTGTTTCTGTTCCTTTGTTAAAGAAATTTTATCATTTGAAAACTCTAGGTTTCAAATTTTAGAGATAATGRTATTTGCTCTGGAGAAGAATGAAGGATTTGGCTTTTCTTCTTATGACTTTGTGGGCCATGAATACTGTGACTTACTTCTTTATGTCCCCAACTCATCTGAACACCCTTTTAAAGAAGTAATATGTGAGTTGTACAGTGGAAGCCAAAAGTAGATTAAGGGTTTTTTTAAATTATTGAAATACTTTTCACGATATTCATCTTGATCTTACTGTCCTGCTTTGGAACAGTCTGAACATAGGGAACATAATAAAAAATATGGATAATGTAATTACTCATTTTGAACAGCTGTGAGAATTTGCTAGACATCAAACAGCTTTGAGATTATGACCTACGTTTTAACTTTTTCATCTTGTGTTTTAAAATAAGAGATTTTGTACACCACCACCACCTGTGACCCGAACTAGGACATAGAGTACACGGAGCGTTTGGAGTGATGTTCCTCTGTAATCATCCCATGCTTCTGCGTAAGAGCCATCAGCTTGAGTCATGGCAGCAGTGATTTAAAGCAGATTGTGGTCTCTTAGAGAAGGTTGTGGATACTTTTCGGTTTGATTCGCCTTGAATTCCTCCCCACAGGCATCTCAGAAATGCTGGGTCCCAGCAATAAATCACTCTGAGTGCAACAGAAGTGCACATGGGCTTCCCTGCACCAGACAAATGGCAGGGGTGATGAACTGCATACATGCCAGCAGCCCCCATCATTTTCAGGTGGCTAGTGTTAGGTTGGATGGAAAGGCTTGCGATTGCTTGGAGCAGTGGGTTTTGGTGGTGGGTGAGATTCAGTGCATGGTTTTGCTCCATCCTCCTCTTTGCATTGCTATCCATCGTCAGAGAGAGTTTCTGAGTAGTCTTTCATTATGGCTTGGCTATCCCTCAACTGCTTTTTACCCAAACTCTTCCGACAGTGATTTTTCTGTTTAGCCATGTTCAGCCACAATGTTGGGTCTTGTGCTCATGAAGTTCGGTCTTTGTTTGCTAGCATGCCTAATTTATTCTCCTTTAGAGCATCGCTTTTCACATATAGAGAAGGTTTTAAACTCCTTGCACAGTTCCGCCTGTTTTGTTTGGACTGAATATGCTCAGTACAAGCCTCTTGTGCTAAATGACATGAGTTATGTGTCCTCGCCCRTGGGAGATGGATACTAACCTGCCTTGTTTGTTTTTAGGAGGTCTTGGTTATGGACCCCAGTGCAAGTCCATTGGAAAAGGCAGCTGCAACAATCTAGTAGTCACCAGCAGTGCCATGACAGTTCAACGGCTGGGACCTATTTCTCCTCCTGCTAATCAGGTCTCAACAGCTTGCAACCAGATCAGTCCTAGCTTGCAGAGGTCTATGGATGCTTCCAACTTGGGTATACCTCCATCTGATACAAGGTCCTGAATTAATTTTTTTCTTTTTGGCAATTTGTGGTAATGCAACCTTTTGTGGTAATTAAAATGGCCTAAGTGATGCTTTGTTATATCATGGGAAATTAAACATAACGTAATTCGCATTAGCCATAAACAGACTGCTTTAGATAATTCAAATGAAACATGAAATCTGTCCCCACATTTTCTATGCTTCATAGGGCTTTTTGTTAAAGATTTTTCTAGGCACATAACCATATTTTTCTACATAGAAAAAAAAAAWGACAGAAAATGCAGTGGGGAATGAAAGTTGATATACTCCAAATGTTAAAACTATGGGGACAATGACCTTGATTTTACACTTAACAAAATTGTGTTGGTGCCTATCAAGTAACACTAATGTTAATCCGTGAACACTGAAGTTCCTTGCTAACATTTTCTCCTTCTCATCAAGTACCATTTATTTTTAATTATTTAACTGTTCAACAGAATTAAGATGATCAGATCAATTGTGTCCGGTCCGCACTTAGCCATCAGTGTACTGCATCTGTATTACACCTGAGGGAGGACTTGGGTGCCTGAAAATGTGCCCATTTTCACTGCTCCCATGGGTAGTTAAGTAAAAATCATGGTCTTTCTCTGTAAATCTTACCTTTTTATATCACTGAACGACATTTAATATTTAGTTTGTAAATGCTTAAATAATTCTTGAGGTTATAGCTATTTATTACAGATACACAGGAGTGAGCGGAAAACATTCATTTAGACAATCTCCATACAAGTACAGTAAGCACATTCGTGCATATTAGTTAAGTATATTTTATATAATATATTTGTTAAGCATATGGTGATAAAATATTCTAGTGTCACTTTGGAAACTACCTGCCCACTTTTCCAGATGTGACTTATGTTGATTGAAGTAAACGTAACCGTATTTACAAAAGACAGTGAGAGTTTTTATTCTGAAAACAATTTTTTACATAATTACTCTATTAAAAGTCAAGAAACAGTCTTGAAATAATTATGATTGATATTAAGTGGCAGAAAACTTTGTCCTAATCTACTGTAAAATTTGAGTGTCATTTCTGTATTTTCAGTTCTGAAGACMAAGTCCCTTTGTACCCTTCATTAACCCTTCACATAACCACCTTCCATTAACCTGCTTCCCATAAACAAAAATTAATTATACTCTGTATGTAAAGGTGTCATAGACAACTACTTGTATTGAAGCTAATGACAAGTGCAAGGACATACATTTGAAGACAAAATCAACATGRTAATATGCAGATATCATTCATTGATCTCTGCTTAAAAATCATAAATATTAGATTTACTTGTATGGTTCCAAATTATCAGTTTTACACGATGGTATGGTGGTATATACTGTATGAGCATAGAGATAACCATTTTTGGTTTTACTTTAAGGAAATATTTATTAAGGGTCAACTGAAGCTGTAATTCTAGAAGTTCTGGGATCTCTTGTCTCTTTGAATCTCTTTTAATGTTTATTTATGATGACTTTAAAAAAATAAGAACTTTTCACACCAAAAATGTCCATTTCAGCCGTTTTTCTCTCAAAAGAAATTTTAAGTTAGATTTTAATACATAGGTTGTAAAAAACACTGAATTTTAATTTGCTTCAGCATTAAAACACATCTGTCTAAACTGCTATATTGCTTTTCAAGMTTTTTAATTCATATATCCCTCAGCTCCTTTTCTTTCATTGACTGAATGCCTTCTCTGGGCTGTACTACTGAGGATGCATCATGAACTACATTCTGCGAGCTCAGTCAAACACATTATTTGTTGAAATGACCCAGAACAAAATGTTTCATCTTGATTTATATTGATGGAAAACTGGAGTTTTGCTACAGATAGTATCAGATTTTGGTATATAGCCCAACAAGGATAAAACCTTCCACTCATCTTTCAGGAAGTCTTCCAAASAACTTTTCAGAGGACGTAGTCATGCTTCTTGAAAACAGATGTAATACTGCCATTCACTTTGATGTAAGTGACAGAAGGGCTTAGGAAAGAGCAAAGCGTCCTTGGCTAGTGAACAGAAGACATGAAAAAGATAAGAAAACATCTTTTAAGTCTTCTGTGCTTACTGTTAAGATTCTAAGTTAGGGTTRGCTCTGTGGCCTATGCACTTAGAAAAAAAACCCCAGAAAGTAATTGCAGGAATCCCTTGCAAATATTCATAAAAGAGTTAGCTCCAAACATACAACTGGCTTAGATTACAGCCAGCACTCATGTGCCAATAAATATCTGTGAATCTGGCACTGTATTATATCTGGCCCTTCATTTTCATATTAGTTGTATGCATCTTCTCCCCTTGCAGAATGTTTACTTAGAGTGAGAGTTGGGTTTTAAAGAAATGGCTTTTATTTTGAGGGCTGGGTTTCTCATTTAAACTGACTTTTCAATTTAGATGCTATGAGCTATGGGAGTTCTTTACTGGCATGTGTGTCCTTTTACATTAGTAATCAGCATTTTTTTAAAATATCACTGCTTCCACTATATATGTGAATATAATTCTTCTAAGTCTTATAAGACTTTTTTCATTGATGCATGCTTTTTTTCCATATTTGTAAAAGGAGAAAACCTATTTTAAACTAATAACTAGCAAAGTTCTACCTAGATTTATTTTCCAGATTTATATAACTTAGGAGAAAACTAACCCTATTTCTTTTTTTCTTGCTGTATTGCAGACTGTCAGTTTGTATTTAGGTTTACACCGTACTAGTATATTTTAATGGCTTTTTACAGTAGCAAATTGTACTTTAAGAGAGTTCATTGATAACAGATCTAGCTGCCYGAATCAATTCTTTTTCATAAATAATTACCCCCTTTAGATTCATATCTTAGACAAGATTGACCTGATACAGTCATCCTATTATTCTCATTTTTCTCAATACAAATTGTATTCAACCATATCATTGTGCTTTTCTTTAATGTTCTGTATGAAAAGTGCTATTTTGAAAGCACCACTGATTTCCGTAATAGTACACTGCAATAAAGTTCAGTTCAAGCAGGATATTTCTTAGTTTTTCTGATACAGGAGATCGGCARTCTATAGCAAGGGGAATTATCTCAGAGCAAGAAGCATTTACCCATCTGTCCTGTAATTCACCCAGGAAGACCAGTTGACGTTTCAAGCCTTATTTTAGATATTTTATGAGCTGTGTCTGTGCTAGAGGATATATGAGAGCCTCCTCTGCAGTGGGAAGGTTCCCCTCCGTGTGAGAAGGACCAGAGTTGCATCCCTGATTTGTGAAGCTTGAGCTCTGTTGCTTGATCTCTTCAGGAGCTGACCAAAGACAGAGGCTTTTTTCTTGCGGTACAATCAGGCCCTTAAACTAAAATCACCGCAAAACCACTCTCCTCCTTAATTTTTTTTTGACTCCTGACCACTGGAAAATACTGCAATATATTTTATAATAATATTTTTTATATATAATAATATTTCTTTTAGAAAAAAAAAAATCACATGAGAAGTGTTCACATAAGATGGCAAAGATGCCAGGGATTTTCAGCCCTTAACTGCATGACAAGGGTTGAGTGTCAAAAGCTAAGGACGTTTCTCTTGCCAGAATGACCTGACCTAGTGTTTTCACACATTCTCTCAACCTTGTTTATCTGGTTAAAAAATAATCCACAGATGTTACAGCTGCAAAGTTGACCTACCAAAACAAATCAWGTCAAGAACAGCTGATGTGATGTTATCGTTAGTGCAAATTTGGTAATTATTAGTATATTCACCAAGAATCTATCTTGGTCAGTTGTTTTGGGTCTGGTCTTGCACTCTTGGGTTGACTAGTGSTATTTGGAATGGAATTCAGATCTCTAGTGTTCACCTGCCACCAGTATATGAACTATATAGTTTTATGAGTCTACACAGAAAGTGAACCACTTCAGGAAGGACTACTGTGCATATATGATCATAACTTGTTTTACAAATATCAGTCCTGAGAGGAGGGGGTCAAGCAAGAAGCCATCATTTTCAGATTGTTACTAATACCRTGTGTGATTCAAACTCTGCCTTGAGAGTGAACCTTTCATCAGATCTGACACAGATCCTTATTTCTTGAAGCATTCTCTCTAAAACAAACACATAAGCAAGCAAACAAACAAAAACAGTAGCTATAATYGACATATGGAAGAGATGAGATTTGTTTCTTTACTTTCTTTGCAGTACATAATTTCTCTTTCTTTATAGCTTTAAGAAATATTAAGAATTTAATGTTTATAGTACTTTTTGGATCAGTGGACAAAGGAAATAGAAAAGGACCAATGTTAGTCCTTTTCTAAAGTTAATTTGATCTATTGAAGTCTTCATATTGCAGCAGAAACTCTTGGTGTGCCTTGTTTTCCATGTGAGAAACTGAGGAATTGAGTAAATTGTCCACTATCAAGAACTGATCAGATTTAGAAAAGAAACCTTTTTTTTTTTTTTTAATGTGCTTGATCCACCACTGAAATTCTGTGGTTCTTTAAGAGTTTGTAAATGTGGAGATATCAAGACTGGACTAGGTGACCTCTAGAGGTCCCTGCCAMCCTTAAGCATTCTATGATTCTATGAATAACATTCAGTTAATAGATTATTTTTTAATTTGAACTACAGACTTGGAGGCTGATAGATCATAAAAACAAAACTAAATAAACCCCTTTAGCCAGTTCCTCTAAGYTATAATCTGTTTTTTTGKKTTTTGATTTTTTGTTTTGTTTCAGCTTTTTAGTTTATAATCTGGAGCTATTTCTGTAGAGAAGAATAATATTTGTGTGCTTCACAACTGGTAATGTCATTCAGGTTAAACTTTCATTCTTCATAAATCTTTTCCTTCCTTTGCTCTTGCCACCATAAATAGTAGACAATCTTCCCAYAGCAATGTGAGTTTCATGCAAGGTGGTAATGTTGTTCTTTGCCCTCAGAAGCCCAAATATGTTTTCACCACAGAATTTGTACTGACAGGTTGACTGTACAACACAGATTGTTGTAGCAGTGTATCCAGAAGCTTCACAAGAGGAACTTTTCTTCAAGAGTCTTGAAGTTTTTGAGTTGGTTTCCTAAGTGTCCTTCTTACATGCATATTGCCTGTGTGTGGCTGCTAAGTGAGCATAGAAATATTTGAATATTGAAATTTGAAAAATTAGTACAAACTTTTCTTGCATGTGGCCTTCCTGTTGYTTATGTGCCAGTAGGAAGAAACGCYATAGAGCTCTATGAACTGCTAAGGTGTCTCCTCACTGACTTGCCTATCACACCTTTGTTGTAGGTCTCTCATGTCAGGTGAGCCRCTGCTGTCCTCTGCAACACAGAGCTTATTGGAAAGCCAGTCAACTCTGAGCGTGAAGCAAGAGTGGTCGTGCGCCTACCGGATACTTCCTTCCCTTCCACCCAGGCAAGATTCTCCAAATGGCAGTGAGCTGGAGGACCTGCTGAATCTTCCACTCGGAACATCCATGGCTGGTAGCAGTGTATCTAATTCACTGCCGTCCTGCTTGCTTGGTGTGGAAAACAGCCATTCCCCTCACCTGAGYCCTCAACACTCCTCAGCCCGGCCTCAGTCCTCCCGCTCCAAGAAGAGGGCTCTCTCTCTCTCCCCCCTCTCCGATGGCATTGGGTTCGACTTCAACACCATCATCCGCACGTCCCCAACCTCTCTGGTTGCCTACATCAACGGCTCTAGGACGTCACCAGCTAGCATCTCCCCACAGCCTGAGGTCTACGGACATTTCCTGGGGGTGAGAGGGAGCTGCATTGCCCAAGCCTGCTCCATTCCCAGCACCCACAAGGGCCTTCTCGTGGCTAATGGGAACATCACCCTCCCAGGCTACTCTGAGCACGGGGCCGCCGAGTACCAGCGGATGCAGCAGCTGGAGCGAGCGAGCTTGCCGTCGGCAGCCCTGAGCAACATGGCAGTGCAGCACGGGGTGCCTCCCRTGGACAGCCAGCCCGCGGGCGCCCTGAAAAGCGAACGGCAAGACGATCTCTCTGCCCGGGCGGCTGAGGTGCCCCCTCTCCCATTGCTTGTACCGCCGCAGGGCCCGCCGCCCCCATACCACGCACACCAGCACCGGCGTCCRCACAACCTCCTCGGCCTCCCGCCCCCTGCGGCCCCTTCCGCTGCCCCTGGGGCGCTGCTGGATGAGGACAGGGACGGGGACGACGCGAGCGGCAAGCACTGCTGCCGCTGGGTTGAGTGCGGCGCGCTGTACGACCAGCAAGAGGACCTGGTGCGGCACATAGAGAAGGTCCACGTAGACCAGAGGAAGGGGGAGGACTTCACGTGCTTCTGGGCAGGGTGCCCGCGGAGGTACAAGCCGTTCAATGCCCGCTACAAGCTGCTGATTCACATGAGGGTCCACTCAGGAGAGAAGCCGAACAAATGCACAGTAAGTCCAAATTCTCTCACCTGCGAACAAAGCAGAAGCTTGGGCTTAGTCCTGAAAGTGCAGACTTTTTAAATCTGCCTTTGTTTCTGCTGGCTTATGTGAAGGGATGATGGCTTCATCTTTTCATCTAGATAGAAAGGAGGGGTATTCTTTAACTTCATATCTAACAACACATAACATTAGAACAGATTTTATTTCCTATGCTTAGTAACTTTTAATATAAACACCAAAAGTCATGGGATAGACCTTCATAAAGTACATGGTAGGTACCWTAAAAGTCTGAACTTTCAGGAATCTTGTATGGGGGAAAAAATGCTTCAATACTGTGGAATATATGATGTTTTATCCAGAAATAGACTTGCATCATGTCACTCCTTTCTGACTTGAGGACATGTTGGGATCTTCCTTAATGTTGCCATGAGAAACTGAGACAGTTAGGTGTTTTTTAGGATGGTCATTTGTTTATTGGTCATTACAGAAAAAAAACACCAACTGACAACAGATCCAAAGCTCTGTTTCCCTACATAGGTAGGAGTAAAATATGTGACAGGATTTCTGTGCTCRCAGCTTGTACCAGTGATCTCTCAGCCCCAAAAGCCGTTTTTCTTTTCRTGCTGTTTTGCTTATAATCACAGCAAGTCAGCTTCTCACACACAGTCAATACCCTGAGTCACTGAGTCAATAAGCCCTATGTTGGACTTATTTATGGACTCCAGTGAACCCTCTATAATCTCTATCATTCAAATTCTTAATTTACCTTATATATAATCTGTATTTTGAATGATGATTACCTTAGTTAATGTACATTTAGTGTGACAGAAGGCAGCCTCACTAATCTTGGTTGTATTCCTCAGCTTAACCTAAGCAAACAATGAATATATATTTTCTAGGAGTAGCTATGAATATATCTTAAATATATCTTAAATGGACTAGTGGAGAACATTTTTACGAGGGATCACCTAGTATGTCACTRCACCTAGGAAAGTTCTTTTTATCCTTCCTTTTGTCACACCAGAGCTGAACCTGTAGTCCCTGTCTTTTATGTTATATTATATTCTCTTTTCTGATCTCTGGATGCGTGGGATCTGATTTACTGTTAAATTCAGTTCCTCTTCAGGGACTTAGGCTGAGCAAGGAGGGAGAAGGAATTATTAGTAGCCAGAAAAGTAACTTTTTCTAGAATAAGATAGGAAAACAATGAAAAAGCATCAGGAGATGAGCAAGGAGAGGCCATTGTATTAGGAGAGTGAGCAGAAACAATGAAAGAGCACTGAAGAAAGTATAATAGAAGCGTCCAGAATATTTCTGGTAAGAGAAATATGGTRTGGGATCCAGTAAGGCTAGAGAATGGACTGCATTACTAGCACATTTAGCTGCATATCCTACCTATTCAGAATGGGTACCTTAGCTTTCAGAAGATATCCTATGATATCATCAACCTACTAAGCAAGGTGTGGTTAAAAAAGAAGCATAAAACATTAAACACTTGCATAATGTTTATTTAAAGGCACAAATGAGTATATTGGTATGAGCACATGTTTATGTGTACACTATTTGAAGAATATCTGTGCAGAAGATGGAAGGGGKTTTTTTTTTTCAGACTATTGACATTGATTTCCAAACAAGTTGAGTTTTAATTAATGTTTGTAGTTCACTACAAAGAACTCCGGAGGAATTTAAGTTGGAATGTTTATCTGTGAATACAGGCTTTCAAAAAAAAATGTTGAGATTTAATTATCACCATACACTTTTGCGTTTATTCATTCACAGTAATTAYGAAATGGAGAAATACTCCACATACTTTTCTGTGCACCTGTGTTTCCATTAGGTAAAAAATGTCATAAACCCAATATCCTGAAGGATTTAAGGATTTAGAGATATTAAGGTATTCAAGGAAAACATTTTTGAGCATTCAGATTTAGCTGAAGACGTTTTTACTMATATTTAAAATGATCTAAGTGATTTAATGTTTTAAAGAAGGCCACTGGAACTATAAGGTCAGTGAACTTCTTCCATGCAGATCACTCTGTGGTTCCTTTGCTTTAAATAATACATTTCAAACACAATTTTACACACATATTTACATCTTTGYCACCACAGCCCAAACACTGAAGGAAATAAGAATCTGGAATTTGGATATTACCAGTTTAGCTCATGTAGTGGGGCTCTGTAAAAACCCTTCAGTTGCTGTTCATCTTCTATTAAGAAGGGTTGAGTAACTGYTTTAATACTGATTTAATGCTTCCACATCTTCTGGATTTCACAGAATCATAGAATCACAGAATAGTTAAGGTTGGAAGAGACCCCTAGAGCTCATATAGTCCAACCCCTCTGCTCCAGCAGGGACACCCAGAGCACGGTGCACAGGATGGCAGCCAGGCGGGGTCCAGAAGATCTCCAGAGCAGGAGACTCCACAACCTCTCTGGGCAGCCTSTTCCAGGGCTCTGTCACCCTCACAGCAAAGAAGTTCTTCCTCACATGGACAGGGAACTGCCTAGGCTTCAACTTGTACCCATTACCCCTTGTTCCGTCACTGGTCACCACGAGGAAGAATTTAGGCCTATCTTCTTTTACGTTCTCCCGTCAGGTATTTGAACATGTTGATGAGATCCCCTCTCAGTTTTCTYCATGCTAAACAAGCCTAGCTCACTTAATCTTTCTGAAAGCAGCTACATGGAAGCACAGAGTTCTTCTGAGGCATGCTCTCTGTGAAGGTATTATCTGAGCCTGGGCAGACTGCAAATCTAGCTAAAAGGAAACTCCAGGAAAGGGCTGTTGAGGGCACTGCAAACATTTTATGTAGTGCTGTRATGGGACACAAGGCAAATCTATTAAATGCACATGGATTTGCTATGTRTTGTTGCAGTGATGTAGCAATTGTTTTCTGATTTTTCCCGTTACCTCCTCAGGGTGATTGTTTTTTCTGTCTGTTAAAAGACTGTGTTAATTTAGGTTCAATACTTCGGTCCTATCATTTTTAAAAGATGTATTGYGACTTTGTTCCTTGAGCACTCAGCTGTAGGGAGTTATCATGCATCATTGCAAAGGTCAATATCATGAGTGAATCATTTAGAAAGATTTTATTGTGGTAAGAAATTCTTTTTTTAAGGTCTTTAAGGTTTCTGCTTCTAGTACTGCAATGTAATGTTCGTTGTCTGTTCATAATGTAGCTTGCTTGATACAAAGAGTCATTATAAATAATTTCCCTGCCTCTGTTTTTTTCCCTCTTTGAATACTTGTTATTGGTCTTGAACTGGCACAAGCTGAAGGGAGGGATGACAGCATGCCTCTCTGAGAACTTCTCGTACATTTCTATAAATACATTCAAACAAAATTAAATTGCTTTGGCTCTTAGCTATGTTCTTGACTGGTTAGCACTTGCAGAATTGCTGCCAAGGATGACCAGATGTAAACACCATGCAATGCCACCATTCTTCTTCAAGGTCTGTTGTGTTGCTGATGGATGTATTTTTCTAGTACCATTCAGATTTCTGTTTTATGAAATAACAGTTATGCAAACAAGCCTATCTGGGCTGACAATAAAAAATCATTGATTCTAATTAGGAGTCCCCACATAATAGGGAAAGACAAGACTTTTTTGTTTCATGAAAAAAATACTTTTCCTGTTTAGAAAAATGCCTGAGTTTCTTTCCAGCGGCTTTACATRATTGGTATGACAAGGTTTCAGTCCTCTGATATTGCAGTTTTCAAGTGATTCAGCCACACTCATCAAAGCTTGCTTAAGATGTTTGATAGTAATCTAATGCCGAAGTTGTAGGTAGCATAAATATTAAGTCTGTTCCTTTTTGTCATGCACTCATAAAACTTAATTATGGAATATTGTGTTGAGACCATTGAGGTTACTGAGGCTGCTCAGCTCTGATTTACTGGCAAAGACTCGTGGTTTTTGACTGTCTGGGCCAATGTGATGTGAATATTTTGTGTAAATCAAGGAAATCAGCTGCTAGGAACAATACTGATTTTACACCTGCACCAGTGAAACAGGCCAACTACAACAGAACTTGTCAAAGAAAGAGACATATGGGTTAAAGAAATACTGTAGAGATTATAGTAATTGATAGCTCAGGTACAGTGATTTGAAATATGCRGCTATGTCACGGTGCTTTCCCAGACTGTTAAACTCAGTGAAATGAATCACTGCGAAAAACCATCTGGAAGCACAGCATCTCTACAGATCAACAGAGAGTTTGGCTCCAAATTCAAAGCAAGTATCAACCGTCCTCAATTTTGCTGATCCATTAGCTGTGATCCGTTAAAAGTTCTCTAAACTCTTTGTCTGATCAGTGAAAAGTATCATTTGCTCTGAAGACAGAGTTGTACTAACCCAGGTTACCCRTATCACAARCTGGTGAAAGGCCACAGAATGCAAMTTTTATCCCAAGTAAAGTGTTYGTTCCCATTATTTGTATTATCTCGCATCCTGAAAAATCAGTTTTAGGTGATAGTCTCTTTGGAAATGCATTTTCTCCCCAGTTCTTGAGCCATCCCACAGGAAAAAGGTTCAGAGTTAATTATATTATTTCATTTCTTTTGTGCTTGTCATATGCCACATACATAATGATGACATTTTTCAGATAGTCTACAAGGTTTGGAAGATAATTGGAAAGTGCTCATCATAGCAGATTCTTCTTAATCTCTTCTTATTTCATCATTTAATATCTGGTTATACTGTTGCTTTTGGTTGTTTTGCCATTATATCCCAAATAGTCTTCACGTAGAAGAAAAGTAAAAAATAAATAAAAAGATATACCGTACTATTCCTTACATGAGATATATGCATGATTTCTTATTTTAGCTTTCCTGAAACAGTTAAATCTTTTCTATGCAGATCTAATATTTAACAACTTCCACTGCAACCTTACATAACATTTTAGATAATTTTACACTTTTTTTTTAAATTTATTTCCTGTGAGGATTTTCATTCATAGGAGTCTGAAGGATAAGATAAAATGCCTTCTCCTCACATTCTGTCTTCTGCTGGTTCCAGTGATACCAGCAGAGTTGCAAGCAATATTAAGATTCTCTTTGGCCACTTATATGTCTTTAAATTGTTAATGTAAAGAGCTGATGAACGACTAGATTAAGAAGTAGCAGTCTTCCTTTTAGGATTTTCTATTAAAAAAAGTAATATCTGAAAGTAATTTCTGAAATGTCATAAAAATGTTCACCTTAACATCAGACTCKTGGATAAACAAGTTGTTTTAAAATATCACCTATGATGTGAATGTACAGGCAATAAGATTGAAGGTCCAAGATGTGACAAAAAGCTCAATTCCTTGCTGTAAAAGAAAGAGAGCCTCCTGTTTTTCTGCTGTATCACCTGTGAAGTTTTGAACATTTCAGAAGCAAATAGTTAACSGTTCCTGTTACATGGCCACCCGGGCCATAAAAGACAAAAATATTAGAGAAGGAAATGTCATTAACGCTTGGAACAACCGATGAAAAGTATTTGGTAGCTTAGGTGGAGTTTCTCAAGCCATTGTTTCATTATTCAAGAGAAAATGAGACACAACCTGCCACATGTGCAGGCGTTATGGTATATGACCCATTCACCTGTATCCCAGGGAATCCATCCTGGGAAATGTGAAGTTTGACTTCATATGCTCTCCCTGCAAGAGATAGTTTTGAAAGGTATTTCAAATTTTGGGGATTTTTTGGGGGTTCCTTTTGCTTCATTTTGCCTCATAAGGTGTATGCAAGCAGGCATTTTGACCTTCTTGGGGTACAGTTTCAGAAAGTTGCACTTTTCATTTGTTTTAGATACCACTTCATAAAATATATTCTCTATAAAAATTTTTGGCTCCATTTACTGGATGTTTGAATAGCCAACCAAATATCTGAATTTTGGCAACTGGATCACCATGTAACCTTCATGGTTTGTGGTAATGAAAGTATGTTAGCCTTAGCTGATGCTCATTGTTTTAAGTAGCAATATTTCAAAATCTCCATGTGTTTTTTTTCTCTCATCTGCGTGTAGAACCTGACATAGAGATGACAGACAGAACATTGATTAGGTTGCTAAAGGTCTATTGAAAAGTCATGCAGTTTTAGGACATTACTAATATCTAAATTTCAAGACATTGTTTCACAAAAATAAGATATTTACTTGGAAAAAAATGGATGATTCAGAAATATATAAACAAAAATAACAAATATGGCAATAGACTCTACGAATAACTAAAGCAGATCACAAGAGAGTTTTAAGCAAGCATCTCATCTTGCTACATTTGCTCTGAAATTCGAGTTGGTTATTGGAGTTTTACGTTTTATTTTAAGTGGCAGAACAATAAATGCTGTCCTGTCATTTGACTTTGCCACTTCTCATTGACATCATTCCCTTTTATCCAAATCCTGGCTTATGTGTCTAAAAACTCTTTGATTTATTAAGATATACAATGTATATTCCCCACTTTTAAATTGAAATCTGTCATCAAGCATATCTAAGCACTCCTAAACGTGTCAGCTGTTTCAATGTTTGCAGTACAAACCTACCACATGGTAAAGTTGTTTCAAAATTCAAAGGGTACCTTCAAAAAGCAAGTTTTTTCAGTAAGTTATAAGTAGAAAAAAAARCCTCTGTTTTTCAATAAATAGGGAGCCACAAGATTGAGTTCTCACTTYGGACAAGAGGCCATCAAGAGRAATGACAGCAGTGATTGTAAGCGGCTTTTCCTCACCTGCCAGTGCACAATAGTAACTAGGAAACTCAGCTRGCACTGAAGCAGTATTGATTGCTGACTTTTTCAAAAGGCATGTCTGCATTGTGTTCTGTCTCTGCAAARAAAATGTTGTAAAGGCCTTAGTTTGCAGCCAATTAATCTCCTGGAGCACTTTGTTTTCCTGATTCCAYTGCCAGATGTACTGTCCAGGTACAAGTCACTTTTTGTGGTGAATAAAGAGACTTAGCTGATAAAGCACTTTATTATGTTTATGTGCTGCAAAGTGCATTGATCTTGCTCATGGAAAATACTCGTACTTTCTCCTTTGTGAACCATACCTCTATTTTTCCAGTAATTGTTGTCTCCGACTTAGATCTCATTAGGATTATGCCAAGGTCACTGAATGGCATGTCAGCTTAATTACCGTGGCTTTCGAGCCGAGCAGCTCTGACTCACCACTAAGAATTCACGGTTTGGTAAATGAACAATCCGAAACCCTCAAGCTGCAGGGTGCGCAGCGCGCGGCGGGATGTGGGCCCATCCGTGATGGCATCTTAAGCCGTTCATGGACTACCAGGATTCCTGTTWTCCCTGCACGGCAGCTGGAGGAGGGTGGTGAGATGCGATTGGTGTCCAGTACCCCCAAAGGAGGGTTTTTCTTAACAACCAAGTGACTTGCCCATGGTGAGATGCAAAATATCATAAATCGTGAAGGCCACACAGACAACTTGATGTGATGTTTGTCCATCCATCGGGTTAAAGTCTGTTTACTAAGGAAAGTGTAAGCAGGCTCCATGCGCTTCTCCAGAGGTTTCTGTGTGTTAAAAAAGGACTWAATTATAAGCTCGAATGCCTTTCATCCTTTTCCAGAGAGATGATGTAGACCACATAGGAATTCTGTTGTTTCTTTTTTTTTAATTGATATGCAGCTCCCATTTATAGTGATCTCTGGTTTCTTTGTTTGTGTTTTTTTAACCCTGTGTTCTTCTAAACCAACATCTGCATGTGTTACAGATCAGACTGTGCTTCTCCAATCTAACAGTCTTTACTGTCCCTTCTGAGGTCTTTTGCTGTAGCATTTACTTGCACAAGCATCACCAGATGGATCTAATAAAAATATAAGAAGAAGCAGAATTTATAAACAATCAGATTGTTTTTTTCTTGCATTCCTGAGCAGGTATATCAAAAAAGATTGTTTATTCTTAGAGTCCTGTTCTTTATTAAGATTTGAGCAGAGTTAACTCATMGGTTCTTAACAAAGTACAAGAAAAGAAGAGAGAAAACTGCATTTTTCCAGTTAAAAAATAAATAGACAGATTAGCCATCTGGTTTATCCCTAAAAGTAAAATATAAGGTGTGTCTGGGAAATCTGAAATGGCAATGAGGATGGTCAGCTGCAGGGATCAGGCCTAGGCAAATGTCAAGGGCAGAGTCAGGTGTCATGATCAGGRTGAATCATGGTCTGTGTCACATAAGTCAAGAAATGCACTGCTGGAAAACCATACTGAGAGCGTTCAGTGCCCATGGGCTGAAACTTGGCATCTGAGAAGTCTGCACTGGAAACTGAACTAGAATGAAAACTGAAGCAGGCCACGGATAAATGACCTTGAGTTGAACAGTCGGGATTAGGAGATGGGAGCAGAGGTCCCTAGGGAAGATCAAGGTAGAGCAGGCAGGGTGTGTTGTCCCAGGCTGCTCAGTCAGCTCCTCAGGCTAATCTTTGATCTCTTGAAATACTGTTGGAGAACATCTGTGTCCAGCTATATCCTGGTCATGTCAGTGAGAGGAGGTTCCCAGTTAAAAAAAGGGGGCAAAGCCATGCAGCTTTGTGTATCTGACTTCTGGAACAGGTATAGATCTCACAGGGCACAGCAGATATTCCCACAGATCTAACTTTCTCCTTGGCCTCATCTTCTCAGGACATGTGAGAATGATGCTTTACAAGAGTGTTTTGCAAACTCTTCAGTGTTAAAAGAGAGAGAGAATGGACTGTGCTGGATTTACGCCTGATCCATTTTTCATGGATGTTTGCAGAGGTTTCTGTCTTCTCAGTGACAGTCAGCAGTCAGCCTGATACAAAACCAAATATAGTCATTCTGGAGCATTTTAGTGGAAGGAAAAGAAGAAAAAAGCTATGTTTTTATTGTTTAAATGTTTTCTCTCTCTAATTGATTTTTAATAATTAAATTGATAGTCGATAAAGTTTCATAAAACAGAAGTGTTGTGCCTTTCCATTTTAAGTACATATATTCTAAAACTTTTATTGCAAAGAGTTTCATTACACTTCTCAGCACTTTTTCTAAGACTATTGTCTTAGAAATTAGGATTTCTATAATACATTTTAAATATGTATAAAACTGCAAGTCAGATGTGGTGATTTGATACTTCTTCATGATGTGTTTTGGGTCGAATGCCTGTTTTCCTAGAGGACAGGTTTATGGCTAATTAGAACATTCAGTCTGATGAGAATTTCGTTTTGTGCTTATTTCCTTTACTCGAAGAAACTATGCAGTATCTTTATTTATACATAAAATATGTTATGGCAAACACTAGGAAATATATATGTTAAGTCAGTTAATTGATGCTCAATTTTACACTGAAATGTGCATCTGACAGCCAATTAGGCAGAGRTTAAATTAATTAACAGGATTTTGGCAGGGTGTCTGCTGTGATGCTTAYTGATCAAAACAGAGCATATGGTCTTAGCAGTTCTTCCAAAGAGTAAGAATCTGGCCACACTGATTACTGGTCTAGGTGGTTACTTCTTTTTTTGGCATTATGTTTGTATAATACATGGAGAGCATCTTTAAGTGTTCCTTAGATAACTGTCTGAAATTTAAAAAAAAAAAATCTTTTTCCAAACTTGTTATCTCAATAATATCTTTATAAGAAGTTGACCATGCAGTGGTGTTTAACAAGGGCTGACTGCCCTTACCCAGAAGATTCATTACCATATTCCTCCTGTCTGTTGCTGATGCAGGATAAGGCGATATCAAAGCAAAATAATGAAAATAYTTCACCAAAAATCTGAGTTTCCTGAAATATCTTTAAGACACTAGCCATCTAAACACGTGTAGGTCTATAACTTTCCGTTCTCACAAGTAGAACAATTTTGGACTCACTGAGCAAATTCCAAAAGAAGAAGGAGAAATCACTTACAGCCTTGACTTTGAATTTCTGARGTATGTTAGTTGCCTATACTCTGCRTGACAGCACAAGGTTGTGTCACTTTCAAGAACAGTTCAGTGTACACGTTCTCACACCTCTTCACTCACAGTTGAGTGAAGCTAAGTGMGTTTCTAACATATGCTTTCCTATCTACCAGAGTTAATTTTTTTTGTATTCAGGGTAAGAGGAATGCAGTTTTTCTTAGGAAATAAAGGGAAGRGAAGTCCATAACGTGAGGCTTTACTTGTATGGGTGAAAAGTGCTGGCATCACAGCCCCATTGCACACGTGTCTCTCTCCAGCCCTGCAGTGACCGCTGCTCYGGGCTGGTGGCCAGGCCTGCAGATAGCACCGTCTCCTGTGGGACGGCCTAGAAACCAGTCGTGTGGAGCCTTGGTGGCCTCTGTGCGCCCGTCGGCCCTGCCCAGCACCGAGCAGCATCAGGCCACGTCTGCCCCTTCCCTGCTGCCCCATTGCTCCACGTGGGGACAAGACCCTGCTATTTGCGGTGGACTCACAACCAAAGCAAGACAAACGAGTGCTTTTCCTTTAAGGCTAAAAACTCGCTCACGCATGGCGGGAGTAACTTGAAGACTATGTTAATAGTGCCATCTGGTGACATTTCGTATAACACTGTACTATTTCTCAGACTATACCACATTTAAATACGATTTTTTTTCCCTCTGTGAATGCGTCAGCATGTGAAGGGAGACAGAAAATAAGCCGAGCCTCCCRAAGGCCTCCTGAGCCCAAAGTAACCGCTGCTCCTGACCTTCAGTTACTCAGACAAGGAGCCCCTGTGAAGGGAAGAAGTGTACGGAGGCTTTGAAGTGAGGTCCAAGCAATGAGGTCCACCAAACTTTAAAATACTTAAAAATACCTAAGGACGAGCACAAATTTTATAGTAACTTATAATATGAGCTGATAGCTCTGGTTAACCTTTAGTGAAACCAGTCGAGGAACCTCCAGTTAACCTTTAGTGAAATCAGTCAAGGATTTTGAGTGAGGTGTAATTTCTTGTTGGATTAAGAGTTCAGGCGATAGACTAAACTTTCCCAAAACTTCTGGGTAAGTGTGTATAAGGTTAAGCAACAGCAGTCCATTATGTAATCTAGCCTATCCATCTGCCATTTACTAGTGTATTTTTTACAATTTCAAGCCAATAATTTATGGCTGACTGAAATAAGCCTTCCAGAAAGCCTCAGGAGGCAGGAATCAATACTTACATTGGTATTTTGTTTGCATAGTTAATTGAACTCACTGTTAAAATTGTGCCTTTTTAAAATTTTAAATTGTATAGCTTCAGCTTTTGAGGCATAAAATTAATGCTTTTCTACTAAATTAGTCAACTGAACTAGTACATAAGCACACTTTACACAGCAATAACTGAAGATCAAACTGTAAGGAATTTATTGGGCTAGTAGCCCTGTATGAGGTAACTGAAAAAAATATATTTTCAGTCTTGTTCAAATGGAGCTGTAGCAGGAGCTCCAGATAAAGCCACCAACTTCTTTTGCAGTTATACAGGTGTGAGTTCTTGGTTTGAACAGTTAAATTCATTTTAAAACTACCACAGTATTTAAATTGTTTCAGGTAAATGTGGGTGAAACGAATGGACGAATCTGGACTTATGTTTACCATGTAAATTAATTAAAATCATGTGCTGTGATTTTACATTGAAAAAATACCTCAGGTATTTTTTATTCTATTATTTCCTTGTTTCCTTTGTAATACATTACATTAAGTTACTTTAATCATGTGGTTTCAGCTCAGGATRTATGATGACAATGTAGAGAATTATGCAAATCTTGAATATGCTTCTTTATTACATAATAGGGCTTCATATAGGCACAGTGACGTTCCTTATTTATCAATCCATAGGACAAAAAGTTTGCACATCAAGGTTCTTTTCCACCGGTGTGATCATTAGGTATACCTCTAAAACTGTAGCACATAATGGGTTTTTATTCTGCTTTGCAATTTAACTGTTGATGTTGCAAAGTCCAGACATTTTTAATACATATAACTCACTGGAAAGATGCATTGCTTGTTTATTATGTTTGTTGGCAGTAAATGGAAAATGATGCATTGTTCTTGTGTTTTCTGGAAAAAAAAAAAAAAAAAGATTTTTCTCATAACAGAGTTAGATAGCATATCTATTTTAGTGAGGTTTGTCGCTAATTTAGCAATGGTTGAATGAGGTGTGAATTCGTGGCTTGTGAGCCCAAATATGCTGATTCTCGCAGTCATAAATCTAGTTTGGTGTTCATTTTTCTTGTACCTAAAAGGTGCTGTGCCAGGACAAGAGAGGTGGGATTTATCTGAAGGGGAACAAAGAGTCCCTTAGCTTCCTGCAGGGTCGTGTTCAGTTTCTGCCACCAAAGCAGGTGGCAGATAATCCCTGACCATCTCTATCAGTTCCCCTGTTCCTGAGGGTGCACACAGTGTTTATGGAAAAGTATCTTAGCTCTCTAGCTGTGTCGTCCCCCCAGATGTCAGATGCCAGCTACCTTATCCACAGTCTGCCTGCTGTTTGCATCTGGGAGCCCTAAGATGCAACACAAAATCAGTAGCTGCCCATCCTGCAAGGCCAACTGCCCTTTTCCAGTGCCTACCTGTCGTGATGGCAACATCAGCAGACTGTGGTGGGAAAGCAAGTTCTGACACTTTCACATCTTTGCTGTGTCACACATTCAGTGCTGTAAGYCAATAGGGGAGAGCAAATCAATACAAAAAGAAATACCGGGAGGAATTTTATTTTTTTTTTAAAAAAAAATCAGAATTTCACTTCTGAAATGAGTGAATGTAATCATTTAGACTCATTTTCTATTCAGTTACCAACATCAACATTTAGATTTGATGTGYTTTTAGAACATAGTTTTTAGTAAAAGCAGAAACTTGTGGACTACATTAAAGTTGGCTAGTACATATTGAAGAGTAATTTCCTATTCTCAAGAAAATACTGGTATACTGGTTGGATTTTTGTGGGTTRCATTATTCGGGATGCTAGTCTAGATGGTTGTAATGGTCCTTTCTTACTTTAAAACTGTGAGTTGGTCACCTGATATTCTAAGTAAAACAGTGATGCAGACTTTGTGAAGAGTAATCTTAGCTCTGTCAGTGCATGAGAAAAATTGTCTGCTTCAGAAAATTAGTATTTGGGATACTAATACTCTGAACCTCAGGACTGTAATGCCAGTTTCTGTTGAAGACCAGCACGCTCARCTATTCTGCCATCTTTCTAGTCGCTGAAGATCATACTTCTATCCCCTGAATATTTAACTTTTCTTTTGCCTTCCCAGTTCACCAGGGTGGTATTGCCCAATATGTAACTCCTTCAATTAAAGGATGAATGATTCCGTCTTTTTGAGWTCCAAAAGAGTGCATTCATCTGGTTTCACAAATACAACTACCTGTCAATGATGGAACAGAACATGCTAAGGAAGCATCTGCTTTTTTTCCACCTGCATCACTTCCCATGGTGCTGGCTCTATCATGGGTGCACGTGTGTTTGTGTGTGCACATGCATATGCAAGTTTTGCATTTTTTAATTTTCACATTAACTCTTGCTGTCACCTTGGAGCTGGAAATGTTTTGCTGTTGTGCAGGCCTGCTTCTCTTGCAGGCTGTTCAATCACATCAGTATATCTTTTCATCAAAATATTTGTCTTCAATAGATTTGTCCATCAATCCTGATCCTGGTGCTGCTGCTGTGACATATAAACTATCAGGAATTTTGGCTGTTCCCATGTAGAGATAGGTTTGCTTTCTTTAAAGGAATTTTTCAGATTTTCTTCAACTTAAATCACTATTTTTTAAAATACCTTGCTCCTAACAGCATTACCTCATTCAATGGAAAACTAATGTTAATAGTGCTAATCAATACATGTCAAAGACCTGCTGATATCGCACACAGTTGAACAAATATTTGAGAAAAAAATCAACATTATTTATACTGCCATTCCAAAAAAGGCTAACTGGTCCTCAAACTAGTTTGTCCCTGACTCTGGTGTGGTGTGTGAATTTGTATGAGAAGAGCATAAATATTCTACTCTTTTTTTGTGCTTGCCCTGTTTAAAGGGCCAGTACAGCTGCAATCCTGAGCAAAGAAGTTGGAGTYACTTCCAAGTGGACATTTTAAAGGGTGGAGCAACTGTTTTGTTCTCTTCCTTCCTAAAAGCATGGTGAAAGAACAGGATGCTCCAAGAGCAGTTCTCCCATCAGACTCTTCTAACCCACATCTTTATCTTTTTTTCCTGTTTAGGGCTGATTCCCACATGCATAACAGTGCCTATTTCCCTGCTGTGAGCTTGGCCAGGTGGAGCAAGAGAGCAGGATTCAGTCTGAAATCAGCTTTTTTATTGAGATCTGAGAACATTTTCAGCTCCTTATACAGAATTCACTCTGTATAAATGGATATTCTAAATATATAGTATATTTCCTGCTCCCATCCCCTCAGAATATCTGACTTTGTCAGACCAATGAAATTATATGGTTGACACTTAAAAAGTACTTTACAAGAGTTGGTTACACTTGGCCTGCCTCACGTTACATAAATCACATCTCTTATTAAGCCCAATAATGTCTAAAAATGATCCCTGGGCTGGTTAATTTCCAAAGTCCCCAGATAACTCAGTATGTACTAATTGGAAATGTATTTTTACTTCTGTTGCGAGGACTCCCTGCTTGACCATATCAATAGCATTGTATAAATCACAGATATTCTGCTGGTGCTATAGACTTCAGTCACCACACAGAAAGTTACTTTGTTTGGGAAGCTGTGCATATAAAACATATCTAATCCTTCCATCCCAGGGAAGTGTAATTAAAATTTAATCCAATCTGTATACCCAAATAAATTTATGCATCTTAAAAAGCTCCACGGATGATAATATTTAAAAATAGTGAAATAAATGTCCATCAAAAGCAAATGCAGCTTTTCAGTGCTTCTCTTCTCTGATCCAGCATCCTCAGGAAGGATGTAGTAGGTTCACTCAGTATAAAGTAAGCTTGTGTGTTTTCTTTCATGTAACCTTATGTCTAAGTAGTGTAATATAAACTGGAGAAAAAGAGGTCCTAAGAGACAGAGAGAAGGAAGGATCACTGTGAAAATAGATGTGAAGATTTTTTTCCATTTTCCTGGTAAACAGAAACATTTCCATTTCCATCTGTCCCATTACTCTACAGGCTGTACTTGTGCCATACACTGTGTGTCTGGATTGCTGCACCCKTTTCAGTTAATGGGGTACTGATGACATGAAGCCACTAATTTACTCCATTACATGGTTGAGGCAAACAGACTTCRTTTTCTGGAGGGAGGATTTAGTGTGTGGTTTCACCTTTTATATGTAGGTGTGTTTTGGGTCTGTCTCCATCATGATGACTATGGTTGACTTTCATTGTGGACCAAGGSAAGAATATTTCAGCATAGTAGGGTACTTGTGCTCAAGTACCTATTGACATTTTCAGTAGATCCTCACAATCTCTTCAGAGCTGAGTTTTGCTTCTTGAACGATTTGCAGGTTTACATTTATCCCAGAGATAGGAAGCAGCCTCCAGACTTTGTCTAAAAAGAAAATGGTCTGTCATTTGTAACTCAAGACTATTTCACTGAAAAAAAAAATCAGCTTGAGTTGTTCGTTTATATACAGGTTTAAAGATGTGCATTTCAGATATCTGTAGGGTATAAATGTAGATGTTGTTACGAGTCAGGAGATCAAGTGCATCCACTGGTTACTCAGATGTTCCAGTGACTCCCCTAGGACTTTATCTTCTGTATATATCCAAACAGAGTTCTAATGAATATTGTGCTGTAAAAAACAGAAGCTTTTATCTTTATTTTGCAAAGAGGGAATTAAATTGACCCTTTATGACATGTGAAGTAATTCTTTGATAAATATGCAGCCAAATAAGTCTCCTACTAATTATCAGATAATTACACATAAAAAACTTCTTTTGTGTGGTATGTTTCAAACCAGTTGTTGAAGGTAATTGAATGCTTACTGAAAACTCTTAAATGTTAGTGTACACTTCAGCACATAGAACACAAAAGGGCTCAYTGCTTTCAAGATATTAGGAAAACATTAAAAAGTGAGAAGAGAGAAACATGTTAAAATCATCCTATTTTTCACTATGGAAGAAGAACTAAAATAAAAAAAAGAATATGGCAAAGCAGTTTGTGCAGTCAATCTCTTTAATATTCACATCTCAGAATAGCTGTGTGCTTGGTGGTTGTGGTTGAAACCCTCACAAGTCATGTACACAAGGGAGAAATTAATGTGGGCATGGGAAGAGGGGAGAGCGGGGCCCTACCTTGAGCAGTACTGGCTGTCAGTCACATTTCTGAGAAAATTGTTTAGCCTGAAAGGATGTGACCATTCCCATAGATGTTACTATAGATTTTACTGATGTGCTAATATAGTGCAACATTTTTTTATCAAGGAAAATAAGTGATATATTTCCTCTGTTCAGAAAGATTGTATTCTTGCTGTGTTATCATAGAGTGTTTTTTGTGTGAGTACTGGAGAATACAGCTTAAGCACACAGGGCATGGGGGGAGGCATTAGGAGATGAAGGAGTTGACATGARCCATGGACTTTGTTTGAGCCCTCTGCAATGAGTCAGAAGGGAGGGAAAGGACATAGTTATGCATCTGCTCCCATTTTCCCATGGTCCAGATTCAGGGAAGAAGCTCTGTTCAAGGACAGCACTGAGACATACAAGCTAGGTCTGTGCTGAAGTGTTTGCTGAGTCACTGTCAATAAGCTAGGAAATAAAATGCCTCTCCTTAAAGCTATTTGGACATCTGCAGCCCTGTAGAGTTAAAGAACCCTATTAGGTTCAAGAAAAGTAGGCATGAGCACCCATTGTAACCAGATCTCTATTCTGGGGTCTTTTCACCTGAGGAGTGGGATGGATTTAGTCCAGTTTGTTGGGAAGTCAGAATTAGGCTGTCCCTTTGCAGCCCTGTGTGTCTGTCCATGTGTCCATCAATGTGATGGTGCTTCTTCTCTGAAAATCAGATCCACTGCAAATAGGTGCTGGAGCACACATAAGCCTTGCTGGTAACTGTTTAGCCTTGCCTTTCTCCCATGTGGCTGCCTCTGCTTGGTATTGGCTCTAAATAAGGATGGCTTGGTTTGAAAACTACAAGATGCTCCTAACTTGGTCTTTCTGTCCTTAACTAAGCCTGTTTGCAGAAGTACTTCTACATTGCAGTGTCTTTTGTTGTTATATTGATTTCCTAGAGTTGTGCCAGTGCCTGGTACAGTTAGAAACTGTGGCAATGTGAAATAATTCCTGAAGATAGGCACGCAGATGGGTTTTAATGATGTTTTTGCCTAGTTCCTGCTTTGGAACATTTTTATTTCAGTCTTTGAGACATAAGCATGCCTGTTATTTACTCTGGGGAGGAGTCCAGGAACTTATTTGTGAGAAGCATCCAGAGGAATGTTACAGGATCAAAGAGGCTTGCAGACTGCCCTCAAACAAAGTCAACTATCATGGTGCTGCAGCTGCCATGCCAAAGTGGCAACGAGGGAAGATTCACCAGTGAGAAATGGAAACTTTCAGCAAAAGCTTAGATGAAAATCCCGTTGTCGTTACCAGAATTCATCATAATCTGGGTGTGGTTTTGTCTGGAATGACCAGACGTACACAGTGGGACCCAGAAAGAGAAATCGTCTAGATTACATACGATGAGACTAGTCATACCATTTAGACAGTAAACAAAACTGAGGGTTGGCTTGGATTTGCCAGCAATTGCTCCTGTTTTTCCACAAAGATAGTATATGTGCTCCTTGTTGCCTGAGTAAGTGATGAAATACCGATGGGATTGATTTGGGCCTTTTAAAAGGTTTTGACTTCTTAAAGGTCTGTAGGTTTGGAGGAGGAATTTTTTGTGTGTTGTTGTTTATTTGTTTGATTTTTTCTTCTTTTTTGCTAAGTAAGTCATAAAGCTAGAACATAAATTTGAAAGCTGGTCGATACAAGATAAGCATGTTAGAATTCTCCATAAAATTATTATACAGAGGAATGTGGTGTAACTAATCTCCAAATAAATAGGACTTGTGCAGCTGAAAATGATTTGGGACTAAAGCAGTCATTATGTGCAGTTTGAACACCTCATACCAGCTGCAGTACCAAGAGATGGTGGTTACATCAGTTTTCATGGAGTGTCCTACCAGCACTGACCCTCTCCTCAGCACTTTGTTTTCCCAGGATTTGAGGCTACAAAGGAGCTTGGACATGCTGTAGTTACTAGTTTCCACCTTGTGCTTTGGTGACCAAGTGACCAAGATGTGCTTTGTGCATCACTCCTGCTCCCCCAGAGCAAAAGCAGAGCAGCGGGTCAGGCCAGTCTGACTCGCATGGCTGTGGGGAATATTTGCCAGAAATGTGTCAGGTCAGACTTCTATTGTACCTTTTTGCAGAGGATTTTACGGCTGTGCGTTTACAGAAGTGTCCTCCTTTTGTGTGCATGAAAATATAGAAATGGAGGAACCAACATGACTGCTCATCAATAACACTGCAGTTTTCTGAAGTTGAATTCTGAAGTGAATTTCTCTGAATTCTTCTGGAGTAGCCCAGGACACCACTGTAATATTTTGATTGATCAGATGGGACAGCTTTACAGCCAGGGATGATGCAAATCAGGGAAGAGATGGACCTGCCCTCATAGAGGRACATAGTTGAAGCATTAAGAGTCAGCATAATAAGCATCATAAAAACAGCTAATGGACAAAATATCCCCGGTATTTTGTTACAGATGAAGAAATAACCCACAGTTTTTAGAATCTCTATTTCAACTTTGCTATAAAGAGATGTCTAACAAAAAAATGATTTATTTTCATGGCATAAGTATCTCAAGAAAATTTTCTGATCGCTATTCGGTGTTATGTTGTAAAGCACCAGGTATTTTTCCTCATGTAGGGAATGAAATTATGGATTGCTTAACTTAACATAAATACCATATCTGATCTTCAAGTCCTTAAGGCCAAGTCAAAACAATAGTTCAGGATAACAGTAAAAGGAAGMGCTTAAAGAACAGTAATATATATCTAGAAGTTTTGAGTCCTTTCCAGAATATGATCTTTCACTTTGAGCGCAGACTGCACAGTTTTTGATTTTTCAGTACTTTTCCTTATAAACTGTTCAATACAATGGTACTGGGTTATGTGAATGTACAGACAAGTCCCTTACAGAATGTCCCAAGTTTTACATCTAGCATCTTTCAGTCATTATTTCCTCTGTAAAAAAGGTGCTTCAGTGCAAGACTGGAATGACTCGCTGGGCATCACAATTTTTGTTAGACATTACCTTTTCCATGACATTTTTTTTCCATTTTTTTAGCTGTTTTTTCAGTTGTAAACCTCCACTGACTCATGTAATTAGAGGTTTCCATGAGCGTCGACAAAARGAATCTTTGTTCTTTGGAAACAAGTTGTTTCACTCCCTTCTGGACTTCAAAAGCATCAATCATTCAGACAATAATATTTTCAGAATGGTGAGGCTGGAAAATGACTGTGCCACCTTAGAAGAAAACCACTTAGTTAATTAAATAATGAGAGATCACTTTATCTCTAATAAATTGTGAAGATTCACTTTCAGATTTTGAAAGCTGAGRGTCCCCTCTTGTTTCTTCTTCCTCCTTTCATCAAAGGACAAATTAAAAGAATAGATTAATAATATTATATTAGTTTTTAAATGGAGGATTCAGAAGGTACAGTATACTAATGGTACATAACATTTATGTCTCAGTGTGATTTGAAATGCATACCTAGGCTCTGATACCATAGTAGACTTTTCCTATTACTTTATTTAAGCTTCATGCCCTATGTATCTCAGGTTTGGTTATTCTCTGCACTTGTTAGCAGCCAGAATCCTTGCATTACATAGACACTGGTGATTAGGATAGCCAGTATATACGAGGATGCAGACTGGTTTCTGTTCTTGCCTGGCTGTGATATTTATACTCTGGGAGGAGTGTGGGACTGATCTCTCCTGATTCCTGCTGCTTCAAGTTAGATATACGATCCCAGCAAGCCATCCAGGCACTCCAGATTCAGTGGAAGGAGATGCACATACAGATGGGCATGGGCRTTATCCCGAGGGATTTTCATCTGATCCTAAAGCAGTCATTGGTTTGGGTATCCTAACCCTTCTGCAATGTCTCTGGTGACTTTTTCCAGCAAATATTTGGGCAGACAAACTTGCTGTCTGAGTTTTGAAGTCACCCTTTGCATTGTCTCACATATGAGCATGACAGAAAAACAACTATCCATAGACACTGCCCCTGCCCTGTGTGCAGGACCTGTTTTGCACTTGGGACTGCTCAGTCTTCTGCTGGGGCTTCACTGTTTTAGTAGCCATTTTGATAAGCAAAAGGGAAAGCTGTCTTTATCATGCACTTCTGAATCTTAACTGCCCACACACACATTTTTTTAAACCAATTTCCCATCCAAATTGGACCCAAAATACAAATTTATTCTGTATGTTTTTTTCTTGCTCGCTTGCTGCTGGTGTGATGTGGCCTTTATCAATTTTCTTCCACTGACAACTTATGAGATTTTTTGCTATTAGTTACAGCAGCAGATTCAAGGTGCTGGAAGCCTCAGAGCAGCATTTTTGATTTTCTGAGGTCTGTCACTTGCCACACTGGCCGGTCTGGAGAGCGCTGTAGCGTAGTGTGAGTCTTTGCAGCTCGTCAAAAAGCTTGTCTCTTTAATTCAGGATTCCTCCATGGAGTGGAGTGGGRCACAAATGGGACATGCAACCCATACTGAGCAGTTGGTTTTGTGCCTCTGGAAGGACTTGCCTCATTAAAAGGCATGAGTTCCTGCAGGACTGGTGAAACATCCAGCTCCTCAAATAAGAGCTTGACAAGCCCATATCGTCCCTGGATGGTGCACAAAAGGTGTTGATAGCTGCAGTGAGGCACAAAACACTTATTTTGATTTTCTTTTTTTACAGGAGTGTTGTAGAATTAAATTGAATTTCATGACTCAGAAATGCAAAGAGAAAAAAAGGAACTATCTTTAAATGCTCATTAGATTAAAATTTGAATTACAATGTGAGAGGAAATATTCATTTTAAAAGGGAAATTAACTTGTAATCAAAGTAAAARTTAAAAGGTTGACATAAAATGTTGAAGTGATCAAAATCAAGTTTTTTTTAGATCATAGGCAGGTATTATTTTCATTAAAATTCATTAAATAAATGTTGGAACATTTATTTACATGATATTGTTAAGAAACAAGTATTTTTTAAGAGATTACCATTGTTTAGTCAGTATTTTGTAATGGCTAGCTTTCTAAATCATTATTTTCTCCCCCTGGACAAATTTCTGATTATTTTTCAAAGTTATATATGTGARTCACAAATTATTCTCTTGCATGGTTAGCAGCTGATATTGTTTAATGTTTTGTAAATGTATTTATATATAACTTACAGCATTCTACGAGAGTTGTAATTAACCCTTTGTTCATAGGACTGACTTTATATCCTGCCTGTCACAATCTCAACTGGAGGGTTGACTCTAAAAAACAACCCCTGATGTGTTGGTGGTATCCAATGTAGTGGGCAGAAGTAAAGGAGGGAGCCTGATTGTCCCTATGGATGRGGAATGTGTTGTCACTCCTCGGTGCACCCAGGGAGGTTTTACTTCYTCTATTAGAGGACAAGTCTTTACTGTGTTTTAGAGGGGTGCTCAGATTCTGGTAGCCTGGATATGCTCCATTTTTGGCATCYGAGTCCTGAGAATTTTGTTAAACTGGTGCCCCCCTTGGTCATTGGGCATACCAACTTGCAAGCTGGAAGCATATGCACACCTGGGTTTCTGGGTCAGGATTATGCAGATGTTGTGGTGAATCTCAGCTTTCGTTCTTGAACACAGCGGAGTCCAGAAAATGATGCTCTTCTGCCTGTGCTCCTTGATGGCTCAGGGTCTTAACGGGATTTTTCGTGAATGGCAGCTGCTTTTTTGGTCCCATGCCTCTCTACTGGCATTGTAGTTCAGTGCTAGAGACCTAAAACTTAGCACACAAATGCCCTTTGTTATAAAGTGACAATGACCCTATTTGGATTTAGTCCTAAAYGACTTGTGCAGTGACATGCAATGTTTTATTTGCCATGGAAGAGATTTTTCATTTCTGTTCAATRTTGTAAATATTAGATCACAAAGCCCCTGAAATTATTGCTCAGATTCAGGTAATGGCKTTACTATTGCCGAGAGAAAATGAGAAAGAAAAAAAAAATAGAAAACCTGAGCTCTGATTATTTTTAACTACAGTACTGTGATTAAAAAGCAGTAGTGTATCTTTTTTACAGCACTTTTTGAAAAGGTCATGTTAATGTAAGTAAAATGTGTGAAAAGCAGTATTCATTCAAAGACAGCGTGACTCTTCATTGCCTGAGCTAATGAATTTCTCTCTGGCATACACAGTCTTAGTAGCAGAGTGTGAGCCTTTGAAACACTCAAAGRAAGATTGTTTGAATGTCATAGTATTTCCTGAAGAGAGAAAAAGCTCTGATCTGTCTCCTTCATAGCACTCAAGGCTAGATAATGTGACCGTAAGAGCCAGCTCATGTGTGTTCTTTCTGCAACAAGGGAAGGGTTTCTTGTTCGGYGTCTCAGCTGCAGCTCCTATCTCAGAAGATTTTCCGATCAGCCTTGTCCAGCAGCGAGACCCCAATCAATCCACCCAGTGTTGAAGCGCTGGTGCGCACTGGGGTTATTACGTGCCAACCACCATCTGGTGATGGGACTGTGACGGCCGTGGACAGCATCGGAGTCATCGGAAAGCCTCAAGAAACATGACAAATAATGAGCGGCAGTGTTCTCAAGTGACCGGGCACTGCCTCGAGTGGGAGCTTCAGGGTGTGCTGAGGACAGCTCAACTCACAGCAGAGAGGGCCTGTGCTGAGTRGGGACTGAGGATGGTGCTGCAAGCCCGCTCTGTGAGCTTCTGCCTCTCTGCWGGACACGTGAGAGATGAAGGTTTGACTCAGCTGTCTCCGTACCTCAAGCCTGGAAACCTAATCAAATCATTTAAATTGATCCCTAGCCATTTAAGTCTGATTCTTAGTGGTCTTTTTCCATGCCCTGTGTGGCCAGAGCTAAAACGACCACCTAAGCAGAGGAGTGTGTCCATGCTTGCCATCCAGAGGTCCACAGACAGGGTATCCATTGTGTGGAATTTAACCTGTAGACAGGGGAAGGGGCTGAGTGCTCCCCCATCAGTCATTTGCAGACTTCATCAGGATGTGCAGTGTGATTGCAGGATGCCTGCTTCCTTCTGCGTGCACATGGAGCTGTCCTCATCCCCTGTGAAGCATTGTGTATGATCCCACAGCACATATCCCACCTCTGCACCTTGCATTTTCCACAAGGAAGCAAGGGAAGGCTGAAGGCAAAGCTCAGATGATGGCCAAAAGCTCATGAGCAGAGGACACTATTCAGCTGTTTAGCTTTTTTAATATTCTTAGTTAGTTTTRTAGAGACCTATTATTTGATGTAAATAATTTCGCACCTGATATATGCTAAATTGTAAGCTTGAGCATAAGAAGTATAGAAATCAATTAGGTTTTTTTAAAAATGAAATCTAGAATAAAATGTGGCTGGGGTCTTTCTGGGGGAGTCTCAACAAATTTTGATTACAGTATATTAATTTAGCTCTGGCCCCCTGAGCTAGGATCCCAGAAAGTCACTCTTCACTTTTATGTAGACGTTGTGTTTGCCCTTATGCCTCCAAACCAGCCTTTGTCCGTCCCACGGTGCAAACAGAAGGGTGAAGTTTGGCGGTTCAGGCTTGTTTCACAGCACTGAGGACAGTTCAGGTGTTAATGGTGACATGCAGCAGTGCACTCCCCTTTTGGAGGAGCTGGTTTGTCTGCATGGATAACACTTAACGTTCTTCTACGGATTTTGGGATGCTGTTGTTTCCTTCCACTTAGGAATTACTCTTTCATTCCATGCTTGGGGTTTGTATAGCACTTTTTTTCCTTAATTTGATTGCATTAAGGCATTTTGAATGCCTTTGCATTCTCTTTGCAAATCCATGGCACTTGGAAGAAACGTTTTGTSGRACRCAWGTAGGGGGAGCAGCACAGCCCCTCYATGGTGCTCCCAACATAGCCAGATGTGGGCAGGGAGCGGTCCTGCCATCCACGTCTCTTCYGAAGATAGCTGGTGGTTTGTGTGGGGTTTTGACCCACCCCTATGCCGTAGAAAGGGCCTGTCCTCAAGTCGGGGCCGGCGGGCGGCTGTCTGCTCTTTGATCCCTCTGTTGACTTTCCCGCCTGCGGTGACCGGTTAGTCATGTCCCCTGCCAGACGTAGCCCAGAACAGCAGCAGCAGCRGCTATGATTAGCCCATGGCAAATCACACATCTCGGCCAACGGTCTGTCTGAGCCAGCAGTGTGGCCTAGAAGCCAAGAACGTGTAGTCTCTGCCCAGACTATTCRCGGCCTGATGGTCTATATCCAGTGGCTGTGGATTGAGTGGTTTTGCGGACGGCTTTCGCCTCTGGAATGAGAGTGGGATTTTCAAACCGTGCCAATGCAGATGCTTGTCGCATTACTTTCTAAATATTTCTTCTGATAGCCATTAAGTATTTACCAATACATTAATCTAATAGAAAGTATTTTCAAAGTAAAAATATARTTCAGAGTACCAGTGAGGCAACTGTGTGCATACAACTGGAAAAGAAACTTCAGCGTAACTTCTTCATCATTGACTTGGTCTTATTTATTTTAAAGGTTTTATCRTGTTATATACTGGCCTCTCAGTCTTCATCTACATAAAAAATACAATTTTTTGAACCTGATAAGTAGGCTTCCAAGACATAGATGATTTCCACCTCTCACACAGTAGAGGAGTTGCTTCCCGAGCTGTGTGTGCACCTGGTCTGCAGGAGATCCTGTCTGCATCTTCACTCACTGAAAAGCCATGAAAGGCCATTTYAGCTGTAAACTGCTGTAAATGACAAGTCTGTAGTCACATTTATAAAGCTGTCAAGAACATGACACTATTTCATACAAGGACTGCAGTGTTCAATTTAGAGATTAAACTTAGTTTAGTCTTAGTGCCAGTGGTGACTTTAATTACACTTGTGCTTTCCTCATATAAGGCAAAGCTTGCTGGTGGCATCTGCTTTTGAGCAGTAAACACCACTCTCAGGAGAGAAGAAAAGAATCTTAATTTTTGCAGTGCTAGCCCATAAAAAAGGAAAAATAAATAAAAAAAAAAAAAGCAACATCTGTATATAAATAAATGCAAGTTTTAACACTGTGTATCACCTTCCTTTACTTTATACTGCATACATAGCTAGGCACAGCCATTKCAGTCTTGCATGCCCTGGTGAGGTATACTATCACAGGAAACAAATGTGAACATATCTAACATACAAACGTTAATTGCAAATCAAATGACTCGTTAATTGCAAATCAAAATCTTTTCCTAGATGAAGCACCTTTCAGTATGTAGTGTTTTGCTTCTGCAGTGGTTAGTAAACTGCTGAGTTTTTCATTTAAAGACTTCTTTCTTAAAACTAAAATGTAATTCCATGAAAATTTTTGTGCTTCCAAAGAATAGGTTAGTAGTTTGACCCTGGCAGGATATGCTTTGACAGCGACTGCAAATAGGCTCAGGGAACCTGACGCACRTACTGGGTCACTCTGTGTTGACTTAGGCATCAGCTGTTGAGGTAGGAGAAGAAACCCTGGTGGCAGGAATAATGTGGCAGCAGACTAGACAGACAAGGGGGCCACAGAGGATATCACTACAAGTGCTTAAATATAGCTGGGGTGAGACTTGAGGAAAACAGAGTGAGTTGCTGTGCGGATGGTGCCGAGTCAGGCTACGTGATTCCTTCCTCCACAGATTCCTCTSTCCGTGAGTCAATGTGTGTAAATAAGGACTGCGGTCAGACAGCTGGAGAAGCAATGTGGTTCCTCTCCACTGAGCAAAGTCATGCATGACATCATCCTTGTTCACAAATACCTGGTTTGTTACTAACCGCCACAGCCTCATTCTAAAGAGATATTTTATTATTATTATTAYTATTATTTTGAGGGAATGCTGATGGGCTCGCATGTGCTGTGACTGTGCCCTTATGAAAGCTTTAGATGCTTGCACGTAGTGCACATTATAAGCACTGGAGAAAATACAGTCATGGAACTGTTAAAAGGTGAATGCTGAACAGGCTGAGTAATCCTACCCTGTCAGCAAACGCCGATGCCTCAGAGGGAGGCATGTATCCTGGCTGGGCTTTCACAGGGATCTGTCTGTCGTGTCTGGTGAGCGGCTTGCCGAACAGCCTGACACTTGTTAATTCAGTGCCTAAGTGAAGCTGGGAGACCGTCTGCGTCTTGAAGGATTAGGATTTGAGTACAGGATGATCTCGGATTTTTCTAAATGCTATTCAGCAAAAATAAATATGAGGGATCGTAATGAGGCAGCCATAGTCAACCTGATAGGGGACTGGGAATGTTTGACTRTGTAACAGATGTTTAGGAAAAATTCTGAAAATATTCAGAAAACAAGGCCTGGATGACATGGAAAACCTGGGATGGTTTAAGCTACACAGTGAAATGTGAAGAGGGAAGGTGTGTATCAATATCTGTGTGTGCAAAGTGGTGTTGAGGGGGATTGGTCTGCTCTTGTCTCCTTCGTGGATGTGGAGCCTTCCTTTCAGCAAGGGAAACTACTAGGAAAAAGTAGTTTTAGTAAGAACAGTGAATTTCTGGAGCAGATCACTATCAGAGACAGTCAGCATTAGGGGCTTGTGGGAAAAAAATAATAAGTTTGCAGCTTTTCATAGCTGGTTTTGCTTTGGTAGGAACATGAACTAGATGCTTTATATAGATACCTCCAGGGCTTCTGCTGCTGTTACCCATTCTCCAGTCCTTTGAACAGGATGCACCCCTTGAACTGGACCTCCACAGTCAACCCTGTCTAGAGATGGCTTGTGTGTCCCGTCCCTGACAATGATGTAAAGTTTGGATAGGAAAGAAAATGCTCATGAAATGCTGTACACGTTTCTGTAAAGATGCCTTATAGTGGAGAGCATGAGGTAGAAGTAGTGTGGGACCCCCTAGCAGTGAGAAAGGAGACTGAATGAACAGACCTGAAAGGATCAGTAAAATATTACGACATTGCAGGATAGATCCTGCTATTTTTATTATCCATATGAACAAACATTTGGCATATTTGACATATTTGACATTACTCGACAAGCAAAATATAGCAGATAAGAAAATAAAATGTCAYCTGGGTGGCTGAACTGGTGGAAACCAACCTTGGAATAATTCATAAATGGGACTGTGAGGATAAAGATGCACTGAAAGTTTTTACTGATGGACATCGTACACTTCAAGAAATATAGACACTTTAAACAAAGATTGGGGAGCTCAGTTGAAGAGCCTTGTTCAGTCTAGGTGCGCTCACAGTTGTCTGGGTCTGATGGACTGGATAAGAATCTGTAGGTAAGCAGAGTAACCAACTGCAGCCTAAAAGCAGGGGAAAGGGTTGATCAGATACTATTTCTAAAAGAATATCAGCAGCTCTGGTCTCTTTGGTAGAAAGATGAAATTTTGTAATTTCATACTTTATAAACATGTAAAACTATGTTGAAGAGAAAAAAAGTAAGGAGCTTTAAAGGAAACTTGAAGTGAGTCATATGACAAACATAATTCTATACTTTACCTCTAAATATTTCCCCTAATTTCTCTAGACTTAACTGTAATTTTATATAATTTTTCAGTCATTCAGTCATACAGCTGTATTAAATAATGTGTATTTACACATTATTTTCCTGGAGAGGGGATCTCTGCCTTTCCAAATGAGTAAATTACAACTACTTCTTCCTTCCATGGAAGAAGCAATCTGGACTTCTGGTTTAGACTGCTACTGGATTTTATACACACTGTAGGGACTTCATATGTACTTCAGGACAGACTCTGCCACCCCTGGTCCTTTGTTGGATGGGCATAAATTGATACTGAAAAGCTCTTCTTCTAGTAAAGAGGATAAAGAAAGAAAACAAAATCATTCAAGAGATGTCTAGGATAAGAAGTTCAGTTCACACTCTGTTCATGAAAGTTCATTTATATATATATATATATAATTTGTATATGTATCATTTATACATATTTTACACATGTGTAAAATATGTATAAATGATACATATACAAATTATATATATATATATATAAATGAACTTTCATGAACAGAGTGTGAACTGAACTTCTTATCCTAGACATCTCTTGAATGATTTTGTTTTCTTTCTTTATCCTCTTTACTAGAAGAAGAGCTTTTCAGTATCAATTTATGCCTATCCAAAAAAGGACCAGGGGTGGCAGAGTCTGTCCTGAAGTACATATGAAGTCCCTACAGTGTGTATAAAATCCAGTAGCAGTCTAAACCAGAAGTCCAGATTGCTTCTTCCATGGAAGGAAGAAGTAGTTGTAATTTACTTATTTGGAAAGGCAGAGATCCCTTCTCCAGGAAAATAATGTGTAAATACACATTATTTAATACAGCTGTATGATTGAATGACTGAAAAATTATATAAAATTACAGTTAAGTCTAGAGAAATTAGGGGAAATATTTAGAGGTAAAGTATAGAATTATGTTTGTCGTATGACTCACTTCAAGTTTCCTTTAAAGCTCCTTACATTTTTTCTCTTCAACATAGTTTTACATGTTTGTAAAGTGTGAAATTACAAAATTTCATCTTTCTACCAAAGAGACCAGAGATGCTGATATTCTTTTAGAAATAGTCTTCAGTTTTTCTCTTTGCTTTTATATGATGAATAGAGTGTTGTTTTTTGTTTTTGCAACATACATAAACTGACTTTTAAGGATGCAGTTGAAGTACTTCTTCCTTTCATAGAGTATTCAGACATTAAAAATACTAAACACAAGGATACCTTCAGCATAGGRGATTGAAGGAAAAGTCTTGCAGTTCAACGGATGACATCAAATCTGATTAATGATTGGATTTGTTCTTTTATTTTACATGTGCTTTGGGTAGAGTCTTGAGAGATTCTTGAGTTGGTGAAGATATTGTGAATTTAAGCCTGAATCTGCAGTGCTTCAAACAGTTTCAGCATGTAATTTATCCTTCCCAAAGCCCCTCCAGAAAAACAACCAACCAATCCCAAAACAGTAACTCCTCAGTTGCTTAGAAGTTATGTATGGTTTATGTTTTCTTTACTTCCTGGATCACCTTTGTACCATCAACAGATAAAAAGAGGCCCAGACAGACAAAGTAAARCACTGCATTTTGTTCCTGTAAATGGACACTGAAAAAGAAGAATGCAGCAAACCCACTAGTGTTGCAGTACATAACAACTTGCAAAAGTTTCACTACAAAAATAAGTGTCAACTCAAGATGATCCTAGCAGTAGGTTACAGTTCACATGCTAGACTTTTCTTCTTTTTTATTAATCTCAATGCTACTGTGAACATTTTTATTTCCTTATTTATGCAGTTGCATTAAAATTCAAAGTAGTCTTACCACATGCTGCTAGARGAAGAACAAATCATGGGGAAAAAGGCGCATTTTAGAATGTTCGTTGCTGTCTCTGCATTAGCAAGTAAATGCAGTAGCTCTGCAACAAAATAAAGAAATTAAACTGTGCTATTCTGTGAAGTAATAATGAACTCATAGAGGCCAATTCAGGGTTGCTCTTTTGTTTTTGTTTTGTTTTTTAATAAGCTAGTTGTGTTGCCAGTGAAATAAAAATTCGGATTTTCACATGAGTTTAGTAGCTTAGTTCTCTGATTTAGAATGGCAGAGCGCTGGAATGAAATCTCTGAAATGTTTAAGTGTTGATTCTYGGTGGATGCCATTTGCAAAGCTGTTCTCTCACATGATATTCTAAGAATGACTAAATACAAAGTATGATCTTGCAAGCATTCCAGGACTGCTTATGTTAAATCACAACATCCAAATGTTGTATATTTGTATCTTGCCATGTATTGCTGACTTTTTCCTACCTTGAGGACAGTATTTCATTCATGTCGACTGTTTGCACCCTAAGTCGGGTTTATGTCGACCTTCTTTTCCCCTATTATTTCACAAATATGACAAAATAAGAAAATAGTTTCCCTGACACTTTTTCTTAATTTTACTCCAAATGATAAATTGAAGTAATGTCTACAATGTATGATTTTCTTATCATTTTATACTGATGACAGAGGAAATATACTGCCAGTTTGTTCATGTCACATTCTTTACTGAGCATGAYTGCATGACTGCAGAAGCTAAATATATTTAGCCTGTCAAGGGATCTATTTATCAAGACTCAAGAGAAACAAAAGCTCATCCTTTTCTCCTCAAACATGGTTTTAGYGTTGACATGTAGTACTGACTGACAACAAGAACATCTGTTTTTATACCAGAATTACCCAAAAAATTATCATGAATATCTTGGGAAAAAAAACTCTTTTGGAGAATTTATAAGAGAATTATTAGAGATTTTTGAAAGTATGAATGATTTTGTTTTAATAAGAGTTACATACTTTGGAAAGCATAGTATTAATTTTTTTTCCTCYTGTATGGAAGATGTTAGAAGAAAAAGATATATATTTTTTAGCAAGGTGCCTTTCAAATTACGAGACTCACACTATGACGCAGGAGTACTTCAAGTGTTTTAAGGGAGAAATGCTGATAAGAGAACCTATATCATCTTTTCAGGAGCAGAGGAGGTCTCTTTAAGTAGTAACTGCAAGTGTGAAACAGAACTAGGGTGACAAACTGCCTATGAGCAGTGCATGTAACAAAATGAGTACTGTAATTCTGCAGGTATTTATTTAGAGAAGCTGTTTCAAGCCAAATTTTCATTCAAAAGAACAAATCAGATAGCTGTTGTTTAGTTATCTTGTGAAGAAGAGGAAAGAATTTTAGGGACAAAATCTCACCTATTCAGCTGCCAAATGAGCTGCTTCTAGTCTTTAGTTGGAGATGAATGAGTTGCATGCCTTGAAATAGTGATGTGCACCCAGAGTTAGCTCTTGTTCCTGTCTCTTGAAGTCCTGTTTATTCCTTTCYTGTATACATCCCTGCTAATGGCATAGAGAATATGTAGGTATTGACCTCCTAGAGTATAATGGCATGCATGGGACTTTTGCATTGCTTCTCCAACAGGGAATACATGAATTTGTTAGAAACTTGAGGATCTTTTATCTTCGATTAGAATAGGTTTTGTTTAGTCTTAGCCGCATAAATAATCTTAGTTCCTAAGGTGTAAGAAATTGGGAGTAAGAGGCTTCTAGTGTCTTCCTTCTCTTTGCAATTTTTTGTTTTCATGCTTTTTTACAGATCAAAGAGGTACTCTCAGTACAGTTGCAAATTAAATCACACCTTTGAGCTGTGGGCAGCATATCAAGTGTCTGTGGTATTTTATAAAAGGCACTGGACATGAAAACCTGCCGAAGTTTGAAAATTAGGCATGTAATGAATTAGGACTTCAGTGTGTCGAGGTCAGTTTTATCCAATGTCTTCCTCAAATTCAGGCCTAGTGTTGACCCCTGGGAATAACCCATGGCTCAGTCAGTTATGACATTGAGAGCTAGGTGAGAACTTTTCTCCACCTGCACTTTAGAAAAYGGTTTGAATAGATTCAGTGCAGGAAAAACAAAAAACAAAAAAAAAAAAACCCAGTTGCATTCATATATGCGGACTAATAGAAGGAGCTGCTGAAAAAGCTAAAAGATATGGTACTTTTCATGGCATTTTCCTTGGAGTTTCTCTGGCATAAATTGAAAGTTTTCTCCAGTCTGTCCTCCCATATCTCCATTTTTGCTCCTTTTCAAAGTTCTCTCCTCCTTAATTTCCTTTATTTTTTTCTGTGGCTTATCCCCTTACTGAAGCTTTTCCATTAATTGAAAATCATGACATCAACATCTTTGCAACTGGGTACTTTTTTACATTCCATATGTCTCATGCTTTTCTCTATTACTGATTTGAATTGCAGGTACTTTGGAGCAGGGACAAGTAGCTACCCTGTTTGTACAGCACCTAGCATATCACAAGCCCATCTTTTGCGGGGTCAGTAGGCAGTATATGCAGAAACATGATGAATTTACTTTGAACAGGGCAGAACAACTCCTTTGGCTGAGCCTGGAGGCTGGCAAGAGTCTACAGAGGAATCACGTAGYGCTCATTGAAATTCACTGTCACCACTGTGGTATTTAATTAGCTGATCTTTTGGACGCCAGTAACAGGGAAGTAAGAATAACATTCTGAAGGAAAACAAGCAATAAGCAGGAGAACAACARAGCCAGACAGTTTGTACTGATGCAGACAGAAGATAGCAGGGGGTCAACAGCATTCCCATGGGCCTTGATTACAGACTGTGAGTTAGAAACCTTACTTCTTCAACAAACACACATGCGATAGTCCTTTACAGAATCCTTCAATTTTCTGGTGTCAAATACAAATCATGTGATAATCATGGGTCCAAATAAAATATTCCTGTTAAAATGGAYACTTGACTAAGACGTCCTTACTCATCTCTTGGGGCTGACTTCAGTACATAGTATATACTATGTATGTGGTAAATAACTAAGAAGACACAAGCATACTGTACTGCAAGCTTCTTGTTTATAAAAAGAAATCATTTAATTTTTGAGGGCCAAAGATTTTGTTTTCATGTATTGCTAATGCCTTGGATAAAACTTTGGATAGTGATGTTCTCAATGGACAGTATCATCAGCCCCATGCATTCAAAGATTACAGCCCTTTAACCTGCAGACATGGTGAAGCTGCTACATAAGAAAATGGTAGCTTTGCTCATGAAATAGCTGAATATCCTAGAAAAGCGAGGTGAGCATGCCTTCCCTACCCTGCACTGCTATTTCTTTGAGAAGTCTGTGGGATATTTTCCTAATACACATATATATATACTTCCTAAATACTTTTTTTTTTATTTGAATAGGTAGAGGTATGTCTCACTCAGCATTTCCGTAGGTTCCGTAGGTTCTTAAAGCTTTTGGAATGTGTGAGTTCATGCTTAAAAAATGTTTCCTTGTGCATGTTTGAATGAAGTTATTTTACTGGTAGTGGCTATAGTAAATGTACAGGAAATGGTTTCAAGATGGCCAAAGCAAACGATCTCCTTTTAACATATCTTGCTAAAAAACATAAAATAGGGAGGATAAATTCTGCTGATACTAAAAGTAATGTATTTTCTGAGGATATCTGATGTGTATGGAATGGAAAAGAAACAAAAACTGATATAACTTAATTTGTCAGTTTAGCTATACCTAGAACTTTGGACTGTTTTAGCAACCTTTTAGAGCATTAAAAAAAATTCCTTCTGTGTTTCTGAATGCCTTAAGGCATTTAAAATTTTTAACCTTAACCTTGAATTTCCTAGGATTTTAGTCTATGTTTAATGAATAATAATGTCTGCTAATGATTTTTATTCAATGATTTCAATGATTTTTTTATTCAAATCTGTCTTTTCTATTAGACTTGTGAGATTTAAGAATCTACAGTTTGAATGTTTATGTAATTATTTTTCAGATATATGTCCAAATATTAAATTACCATGAGAGTCATTTTAGTAATTTYAAAATAGTAGCTTGTAGTATTAATTTACCAAAATTCTGTATCCTGAAATTTTAGTGTCTTAATAGAATTGATTGCAAAGACAACAAATAAAAGAGCAAAAACCCTGATGTAATTTAAAGTAATGCTAGCATAGTACAGAGTATTCCCAAGCCTTTATTTTTTTAACTGACTCCTTGTGGATTTGACTCATGATATCCTACTAGCATTGTCATTTTATCATGTTAATCTCCCATGCTTTTGGGAGCTGGACAGGTTTTGGGATCCAGGCTGCCCATGCTAGGGCAAAAGCTGATATCTTTGAGCACAGAGAAGATTAAACAACTGAATGCAGTCCTTGCAGTGAAGCGTGGGGCTCTCCAAGAGCTGCGTTGACTGTTGGTGTCATCCATCTCTGGGGACCACGGAGAGCAGCAGGACAATTTGGGGCCAACAAATGCAGACTTAGCATGAGCGTCCTAACGTTGAGCAACACAGGTGTGGTGATGGTGGAGTGCTTTCTTCCATCTCTTGTAAAACATATCTGCAAAAGCCCTTGGAAAAACGTAGTTGTTTTCATCTCCCAAGGTTGCCAAGCATTCATGGATGCTGTAAACTACCTCATGAGATGCATACTCAGTATATGAAGCCTTCAACAATCCCAGTCTTTTACTTATTTGTGTGGAAATTATGAAACAACCAAATAATGAAGCTTTTTATTCCTGAAAAAAATATTGCTAAGGTGCCTGCAAACACCCTGTGTAACCTAGAAAGAGGTCTGCTCCTCTTGCTGTCTCTCTCTAGAAAAGGTAAGGAGACATAGAAGTTTTCACCCTACTTCCGTTCCTGTTTCTGGTAGTGGTCTTCTTCTGATTAGTAGATGACAAGTTATTGCCCCCTCATCTTTAAGCATGGTGCTGTTTGCCCTCTGATGACTCAGAGGGATCGCCTCAATTCTTTCTGTCATGAGAAAGGAAACGGTGCAGTAATTTAAAGAAAAAAAAGAAATTGCATCTTTTTTTTCAGAAGTAGAAGGAAGTAAAATATTTCAGACAGATTTAATTAGCAGAAATACTCTTTTAAACTCTTATTCATGTCATACATAATATGTTCATACATTTCTTCCAAAAAGTGGGGAGATATTTTCAAAGTCAAGAATGTAAGTATGGCTTGTGATTCGGTCTGAATCAGTGGCAGGCGTGGGCTCAGAACTAAACTTTAGCATGTTCTTTGGCAATGTCTTTATTTTGGCTTTAAGTGCAGTACAAGTTTCTTAAGTCTTTGCTTTACTCTTCCCAAAAATAACAAACATTCTTGGCAACTGGGAATAGTAGTAGAAACCCTGCTGAACTTGGTAAAAAAAAAAAAAAAAGGATTTCACATACCAAGTGTGATTCTCCAGAGTAGGCTAACGCTATCAGGGAAAACAATATTTCAGGGAAAGTGTTTAGGAAGAAGAAGATGCTCTGTCTCAATATGAACTGTATCTGTCCAATAAATATTCACTAGACATTTCACTAGATTTCCAAGAGGAAACTAAAGAGGACTCAATTTCTGTGCTGTGGACTGCACTTAGTACGCTTGTATTAAGTCTGACAGGATAATAGAATATAAGGTGATCTGTGCAATCATCTGCTTGTAATATACTTATCACTCCAATAACGTTCTTAGTACTATAAATTACTGCCTCTCTTTCTCATTCTAAACAGCTTCCCTTGCACAAGATATTTTGCAACAAACAAGAGGAAACTGTTCATGCTGTTCCTCCCAGGACTCCCAGTGAATAGAGAGTTCACTTTTTAAGAAAGGCGTGCTTTTCTAGTGGGACGATCTAGTTAAATTTGGCTCAAAACTGAGGCAGTTTTGACAAAACTCAACCTGTTTATGAGCCTCATCCTTGCAGCAGCGATCTTGGATCTTGGCACTTAATTCACAAATTAACTCTCAAAGTACGTCTATCACAGAACTACAGWGTAATAAGAGAAAATAAAACTGAGTGTATTAATTAGAGGCAAAACATCATATCTTCCAGCATCRGCACTAGTTGATCAGATGCAGTCGTGTTTCTTCCATATAGCCCCATCTTCAAGGTATTTATTAGCTGAAATCTATCTGATCCACCTTGCATAACTGTTCTGCTAGTGGGAGTTATACTTCAAGTAAATACTCCAATACCTTCACATTGGAGAGAGAAAGTAGTGACTTGCAGTGCAGCTCTATGGTCTAATTCTCCATATTTTGAGAATTCTTCTGAGTATTTATTGTCCTACYTCTCACATAAAAAAATAGAAGAATCCAAAATACTCTAAATTATATTCTTCCATTTGAAAAACTGACTTTAGTCTTGATTTTCCTGTTGTGAACTTCATGACTATCCCATTATTGAAAAGAAGAAAAAAAAAGGTATGAGCAATGATGATGTACTTTGTGCGAGCAGCCTAAGCCCAATTTGACTGATAGCAGCTTCCATAGTTCTTTTCACTTACTGTCAAATCTCTGTTGATGGATGGAAAGCTGTAATTTTTCATTATACACCAGTTAACTTGCTTAAATATTGATGCTGTAAGCTAACCTGGCTGACCTTGCCTGTGGCAAGTGAGAGCAATCCATAACACTCMTCAGAAAGTATTGGTGGAGCTGGTGAAATAGTTAAAAAAAACATAGACAGCYCTGCATAGCTATAGGTGGTTCATATTTGACTGGAACCACTAGCCATGAGCAGTCTTGAATTCATCCATGTGTGTAAAGCAAGTTAAGCCACTTTAATCCTAAAGTCACTAAGTTAAAAATACTAGCATCGTAGTTCCATGAAATAAAAAAAGAGATATAATTAATTTCTTAAAGTGAGCATCGCCTCCCTTTAGCAGTGGGAAATCATCAGGGGAGTATGAAGACTGTCCCATCTCTTCCTTTCTCTCTGCTTACTTTCCTCTCTCACCTTCTTGACTGGTCCTTCTTGCCTGATTTTAACAACAAATGATGTTAGTCAAAGATTTTGTGTATTCTAAAAGGYTTTGTGTGTGATGCTTGGCAGGCATTTGGCAATTCCCTTGTTACTCATATGGCAGCTACCACTGCCATTATTTATTTTTCTGCTAAGGAGTATAAATGAAAAACAAGCTTTAAATAACAATGTGATTTTTAATGCATATATGTTTTGATTGTGGCTGCTCTYTCATGGCCAGGGGGAAGGGATAGATGAGGATAGGATCCACTTAACATTCGCACCCAGACCTGGGCACCCAATGCAGGGCTTTGCCAATATTTCAGTAGTACTTCTTGCTGAAAGTAGGAGAAAAAAATCTCCTTTTCACCAGTGATTAAATACATCTTCCGCAAAACCTCATGTTTCTGCAGAACACTGCTGTCCATTTYTTCCTTCTTTGTCATTTTTCCCCTTGCTTCTTTAGCTTCCTTTTCTTAAATAACAACACTGGTGTTCAAAGTCTGTGAATCTCCCTAAGTCACTCAGTCTTTTTAAACACATGCAGTTTAAGCGCTTCCAGAGTCAAGGCCAAAGCATGGAAGCTACTATCTGGTCTGATTAAGAAGGATAAAATGCAGCCATGAATCACTAGCTATGGGCTGAAAAAAAAAAAAAAAAAAAAAAAAAAAGGAAAGAAAAAAGATATTTTGAGAAACTGTTCCTGTTTAGCAAGTTTTTTTGTTTGTTTGTTTTTCTGTTTAATATCGGTCTAAAATGAATGTTGTCCCACCATGCTCATCACAATTACAACAGTGTAATGGAGCTTAAARTCATGACATGAACTATCATCACCACAACTTAGTGACACACATGGCCAGAAAGGATGCACTGACCTATAAGAYCAGTGTCTACTGTACCTTCAGTGAAGCAAAACCTGTGTTTATCTGGAAGTTTCTGGGATAAACTGTATGAACTGTGAGAAAATACTAACTAGTTAGCAGCTTGTATTCACACCAGGTGAAGGACCTACCACCTCTGTCCTGATGCAGGCATCACTAGGAATACTGTAAGATTCTCAAAATACTGTAATTCACAAGGGAATGAGGTTTTCACCCAGAGCTGTTTTGCCAGAGGGCTTTCCAAAAATACCACTGATGTTGTATAATATATATATATATCATATAAAATACAACATGAGGTAGCTGATAAGTAGTCCAGGTGGTTTAACTGATGAGGCTTTGGGGCAGTTCTGGTAGGGCAGAGTAGCGTTCATCTGATTAGTAGTGGGGTCTCATCATTATCTGCACACCTTGTAGCACCAGAACCCACTTGATGTGATGCCTGTGGAGCTGTCAGAGGCAATGAGGGTCCGTAGCCCTAGTGACAAATCAGTTTTGACGAGACTAATGACCCCAATGGCGAGCAGCCTGCAGCGGCACCATTGCAGCTGTGGGGTAATCAGTTAGCTCAGCTGAATGGGGAATGTGCTGAACACCCCAAATCCTGCTTGGCAGGCCAACTACGCCGCTCAGCAGACGGGGTGGGAGGCTGCCACCCACATCCATAGGGCTGAGAAAGCCCCAGCAGGCCRGTCACAGCCCGCGGGGTTTTGTATGGCGGGTTGCTGGGGTAAGCAGTTAATTCTTTCAGATTGCACCCGCATTGAAAATGAAGCAGAAATCAAAGGGAAATCTGTGTACGTGATCCTGTGTACACAATTTTAGGCCTGGGTGAGTGTACAGTGTAAAATGCAAGAGACATATTTATCCAGGCATTTCTTTTTCCGTGGGTTTTCGGACTGTAGGCAACACTGCTGAAGTCAAGTAACAAGAATCATGTGTATGACAGAGTAGGAGCTGGCATGAACTCGCAGGAAAGGAATATCCCATGCCTGGCCTACAYATAGTGTTTACAAATGACATATAGTCAGTTGGTGCAACAGGACAGCCTTGAYTACAGCCACCCATATCTATGTTGGCTTTGAAAGTGCAGCGCATGCTGTTGCAAAGCAAGAGAAGGTCACTGCAAGTGGTGGGAGCAGAAATGATTAGATGTGGTGCTATTTATGAGCAAACATTATAGGAAGGAACAGCCTTTAGCACCAGTGTCACTGTTACTGTCATTCTTCATTGCTGAGGTCTGATTCCTGCTCTAACAGTAGAACAGTAAATCAAAAAAAMCACACTTTTCCTGAAAGTCAACAGATTTTTACAGGGCATAAAAGTTACTGTTGCACTAAGCGTGAAGCTTCCACGGAGCCCCCTTTGCATCATCTCTGAGATCTGAAACTCACATAATCTTCAAGGATAGATCGCTCTGATTCGTTTTTTTTTAGTGCTGTGTAAGATGCAAGGGGCAATGCTGAAGACAAATGTCACCAACTGTTTATYGCACTTTTACGAGAGCAGCTGGAGRCAGTAACTACTGAACGTGTTCAGAGGAAAGACTCATTCGCTGTTAAYTCCTTGTTTCTTCAAGATTTCTGAAGCTCATACCCCTCACTCATATTCCCCTCCATCCCACACCAGCAACAAATGTCCACCAGCATTGCTTGAAAATTYAGTACTGAATACCTGAGGGGAAAATATATAAAGAAGATGCAGCCAAACTCTTYTCAGTGGTGGCCAGTAGCAGGAGAGGTGATAATGGGTATAAACTGGAACCCAGGCAGTTCCATCTCCATGTGAGGAAGAACTTCTTTCCTGCGAGGGTGACAGAGCCCTGGCACAGGCTGCCCAGAGAGGTTGTGGAGTCTCCTGCTCTGGAGATCTCCCAAACCCACCTGGATTCCACYCTGTGCCACATGCCAGGTGTCCCTGTTACAGCAGGGGGTTGGACTRGATGGTCTCTAGAGGTCCCTTCCAACCTCAATAATTCTTCRATTCTATGACACCATTATTTCCTCACTCCGCACTGAGACGTCTGTCCAGACAAATGCTAATCACTTTTATAACTAGGTAAACCTCTAGTGATTCTGAAACAGAAGTTGCAGACAGGTACAAGTGCAATCATCATATTTTCATCTGTTTGTTGGCACTATTTGGGATGTGTGCGTAACCCCAGCCTCAGAGCTTGGTCTTCAGCTTCCTTTAGCTCATACAAGCTTCATCTGCTATTCATATCTATTTAGCTTGTGTGTTGTACTCTTATCAGAAGTGTTCTTATCACCTGGTTTTGTCTACATGGCATAGATCATCAAAATAGAAAGTAAAGTTATTATTTGTCAATTAAAAAGAAAAAAAAAGTTTTTAATTAACTACACAAAAAATAGCTACAATCATCTATTTTATCTACTGTATTAAAAAAAATCATTTCAAGCACTGTTAAACACTGGTRATTCACAGCAGATGAGGTAGATTTGATTTGCAGGGAGGAAATACTTATTAATAAGAATCTGGTGTCCAGCAACMACAAACATAAATAAAAACGTAACTTCTTGCACTAATGATATGTTTTAGGATTTTTCCATAGTCATCCATTAATTTGCTGTGGCATCCATTGCTGTGGTGAAAGCCACCACACTCCTTTTATCCTCAGAAAGCCACATGGTTCGTCTCCCTGTGCATCTGAACCTATGGGTACTCTGGCTTTCRTTCTTTCTGGGACCACACAGATGTTGTAAAAATAAATGCATGGTTTTTAGCTTATTATTGTCTGAAGTGTCCTTTGGGGTTTCCACAAACAATTGTGGTGCCACATAGCAGAGGTATGTCAGTGTTTCATAACTCACTCACTGAACCTCCATGCTTACTAATCTCCATTTTCACCATATTTTTACTTCATGCATCTCATTCTTCATCCTGGCCTTTCATCCTACAAGCTATGTCCTCTAATGCCTACAAGCTATGCCTTGTAGTTTATTCCTAGAATAGGCTGCTTCTGTAAAGTGTGTAAACCCCTCAAAAGCTGTTAYGCATGTGTGATATTAAAAAGCGAACAAAATCAACCACGTACTCCTCAAGACTGTGATTCCTCAAAAGGATTGCTCAATTGGCGCTCTATTTATTGCTTATTAATTATTTATTATTATTCTTTAATTTACAGTGTAATTCTATAATGATCAACTCATATGTCAGATGTATAAGGAACATTCAGGAGGAAGAAAAAGATTACTGGATTCATTGGAGGGCATGGGGATGTAGAGCAGAGAAGCGAGTTTGTTCCCAAGTCACTCATTTTGCTTCTGCATCACTGCCATGTCACTTTCCTCCATGGTCCCTGGAGGTCCTCAGGGACCTCTAAACCATGTCTGAAATGAAATGAGTACATGACTGCTTGATTAAGCTAGCCAAATGTTTTAGAAGTGGGTTAAGGAATATAAAAGCTGGGAGTATGAATGCTTAAACTTTGTTCCTGTGGAACATTTGATGCTTCAGTTTGTGGCCATTTCCTCTAGTCCTATCACTGGTCACCACTGAGAAGAGGCCAGCCCCMTCCTCCTCACTCCCTTTCTTGAGGTATTTATATACATTAATCAGGTCCCCTCTCAGYCTTCTCTTCTCCAGGCTGAACWGGCCCAGCTCTCTCAGCCTTTSCTCATAGGGCAGATGTTCCAGGCCCCTAATCATCTTTGTGGCCCTGCGCTGGACTCTCTCCAGCAGCTCCACGTCCCTCCTGCACTGGGGAGCCCAGAACTGCACACAGTACTCGAGGTGCGGCCKCACCAGGGCTGAGTAGAGGGGCAGAATCACCTCCCTCGACCTGCTGGAGACRCTCTGCTTAATGCASCYCAGGATCCCATTGGCCTTCAGACGTTTGTTTTTCTGTAAGTGAGTGATGTCTCTGAGGGTCCTGCATGGTATTACATGGCAGTTACACAATTTTTCACTGTGCAACAGTGCACAATTTTTCAGGAAGGTCTGCACGGTCTCCTGATGTTGTGGGTTTGAGCCTAGCTCCTGTGGCGAGAGGAATGTCATAATGAGCAGGAATGCTGTTTGGCAAAGGCCGCTGGCCGCTTAGCTCTTTAGAAATAAATGTGATGCCCCAGGGACATTTTCAATGCCATCGAGAGCTGTTGGTTGGCAGTTCTTCAGGGCATTGTCCCGCTCTGTGTCTTGCTTGGTCCTTCAGGCTGCATACTGCTTGCTCAGTATTCTTATTCTTGCCAGCAAGACCCATGTGCTCATTTAGCAGTGTCTCTGAAACGGTGCTCAACCGTAATACTTGTACTCTTGGATTTTGTGTGATGTTTTTTGTCTCACTGGGGAAACCTTGAGTTCCCAACCTCAGTTTGTCCTGAGAACCCACGGCCAAACCTCAGACCCCCACTAAGACAAAGCCTGCCCTAAGATACAGCTGCTTGAGTCCTAGTTATGCCATCTCTGATGACAGCAAATATCTTCTTTTAGACAGTCTGCCAAAAGCCTACAGAAGGCAGGCCTTTCTATGTGTGCAAAAATTGAGTTGCGAATGATGTAACGTGAACTCAGTTTAGCTTTGGTGCTGTTCAGTGGAGCCTCAGAAAGTTCTTAACCATAACAGTGTCCAAAGGATGATGCTCTTTCTTTCTTCTTACTTCTTACTCCCATTTTGACTTGGCACATATGGGTAGGATGATTTTCTATCGTAATAACAAGGTAGCTCTTGTTATGTACAACATTCTCTTTTGATTTCTACTTTTTATTAAGATTTCTGTTTTTAAATTCAAAGCCAAATCATTAGATTTCAATTGATTCTTCTGGAAAGAAATTTATAAAATCTAAAGCTATTCCTTTTCCAACCCCTGGTTCTGAATATCTTCTCTCACTTTTGATTTCCGCATTCCTAGTCATGTCATATCTATCAGTCGGATCTGTTGGTCATTTAACAAAGTGAATGAATTCTTGCATTGCCCGCATCTGAACCCGTCCTGTCACCATCTCCTCACAGTTATGTACTGCTTGCCTCGTGCCCATTAGGCCTTCTGTCTTGCCCCATGACTCTGGAGCACTTTCTACCATGTGGATGTCTTTAAGCATTCCCAGRTCAGCTTTTAGCTCAGAGCTTATGACACATGAGACAATTGTCTGAGTTTTCATGAATTTTAGGACTTAGTTCCAACAGTCTAAAGCAATTTTTTTCAGCTGAGCAAATCAAATGAAGCCAGAAAAAGAAAAAAAATGTTGCTTTCTGCCTTTRTTCTTATTACACTTCCCAGCAGGGCGGAAGAGTGAGGAATGCACACTCCAGTTTTCAAAAGATTTTCTAATATATGTATTTTTTTCCATAAGGTACAGGACTTAATCYTTTATTTACTTATTTATTTATTTATTTACTGAACAAATATTACCTAATTGGAAGAAGCTGAGAGTTCAAAACAGCCAAGAATAKAAAACATTTGCTGAGCAGGGAAGTGAGTTTTGAATATTGCATGAAATCTACATGTGGATTACGTGCAGGGTGAAAAGGAAACATCCCCTGCCTGTTTGTTACTGTGATTTACCCCTTCTGATTACAATGCAAGCTGTTTTGTCTTGTTTTCCCTAATTTTTCTTTTTTTGTTTGTTTGTTTCTTTGCTATCAGTCTCTCTAAAACATTGGGCAAATGTTCTCCTGCCACTTTGCCAAGAGAACTGAATAAGAAGCTCTGTTGAAGAGGAGGAGAATCTTAGAGTTTTAAATGTTAAGTCAATCCTCCTTAAAATGAAGAAAAATGAGGAAAAAACAGAAGTCTACAGAAGTTTAATAGCTCAAAGTCACTCCTGAATTTTARTGTCTGATTTTAATATATTTAATACAAATAGGAGTACAAATGTAAGATCTTGATATGATATTTTAAATAAACTGGCAGAATCTTGCTATTTCTTCCCTAGGAGTTGCTGTAGAGTCGTTCAGCCAGCAATGTTATTTTGAAGCACTATAATTATCATGGACTATGGTCTGAAGGTTATGCAACTAATTCTGTATTCTTGCATATTCAGAATTCCCACTGATTTTAGTGGAAATGATGCATTCAAACAGTGCAGARTCAGGACCTGGCCATTGTGACAGAGCTGCTATTGTACAGGCTGCAATAATGGCAATAATACCCGTGTTCAAGATTGCTGAAGCTTCTTTTTTGCATTTCCTCTCTTTTCAGCTGTTACATTTTTGCTGAGCACTAACTTTGGGGGGAAGTTTCTGTTCTGTAAATTTTCAGTAGCCTTACAGCTTCTAATCCTAACATTTTTTATTAAAGCATTAGCTAACCTGACTTAAATTAATTTTAAGTTAAGTTAAGTTTGGCAAGGAATGCCCCATTTGGCTATCTGCTAGGATTGGTTTTACTGTTCTATTTTTGAGTTAAAATTGCAGTGAATACTTTGCTTATTCAGAAATGCTTTTTATTAGGGCAGCAGATGCAATAAACACATATATACCGAATTCAGCAAATAGTTCAGCTGACTGAAGAAAACAATTAAATAATGGGAATAAAAGGAAGCAAGAGGAAAAGTCTAAATATAATTTTCACACTTTCAGAATTTAAATTTTGCCATAACATACTTCTTTTTAAATATGAATTAAAAAAAAAGTAATGAGTGTTTTTTAAAACTTCTTAAATTCTTTAAATGAAAATATATATTTGATCTTGATTTTTAATTTTTTTTAATATTTGCTTTGCGGGCATGTGACCTGAATTTTAAAAACTACAAGTGTATTCTGGATAACTTGAACCGTTCAAATGATCCTGATAAAAGTGTAAACTCAAATTAACAACTTGAAARGGTAGAAACCACTGGATTTTTGCTGATGAATGTTGCCATGTGTGCTATACATACGTACTTTGCATGTCTTCAGACAGAAGGTAACATATGCTTGCTTGCTTTCTGTGTACAATTTTCTGGGTTAAAGTTTCAGGTAAAAAATCCTATGAGATGGCTATACTGAGGTAGAGAGAATTAAGAGATAGCTAGCTATTGAGTATGATGTCTGTCCTCCAAATAGATGGAAATGCAAATTTAACCTTACACATACAAKATATCAAGGTATTATTAGCTCTGAAGGTGCACAGAGAATGGTCTTAAGCTTTTTCTCAGGCAGTACAAGGAATAAAAGGAGATATATTCTGGAATCAAGAGTTCCATTGCATTTTCATGACTACTGTGTGTTTATAATATAGCATTCGTGTGGGAAGAGGTTATATTGTTCATCTCATGTGTGCATATATGAACCCATCCTGTCCAGTACTTTTTTCATCTCAGTTTCCTTTGTGCAGAACAAAAATCAATGTTTCCCCACTTTTCTCAGATACATATTTGAGATATTCATTTAAATAGTAATATTCAAAAATAAAAATGTTAACTTTGAAAAAAACAGACTGTAATATTTACTTAACTAGACACCTGTAATTGCAATGCTGACTTTAGTTGCACACCGATCTCAACTTTTAAATTTGTGATTATACAGATATAGTGTCTTTTGTTTCTCATTCAACAGTCCATCCAAATGAGCAAARGATCTTTTTTCTTTTAAAGTGAAGGGATTATTTTGTAAGACAGCTTTTTCCTTCAAAGCCCCTGTTAGCTATGTGAAGTCCTACCTTTTATAAAAAGAAAGTTACAGCTGTACAGATGTTGTCATAAAACTATATTGTATTTATGATACTGCAAATAAATCCCTTTGTTTCATTGTAAAACAGCGGTATCATCTAATGAACAAAAAATATATATCAATGTAAAGGGTGTRTATTGTCAAATTTCCTTCATACTGTTTAAGGAAGTTTATAAGTCTAAGGTATARTGTTTTACTAACACATCCTTAATTCGGTCAGAGTAGTAGCGTGATCTTATTCTTTTTAATTTCTTCTCAGATAAGTAAGACTGGTTGGTTTGCAGAATTTTTTTTTTTAAACAGCTCATGAAATAGAAAAAAAATAAGAACTATTAATCAAGACCTGTGCTGCCTTTTGGGATCTCTGTTAGTTCTAYCAAAGTGGAATGAAAATGGTTCTTTTTCGTGTTATGCTCTGAGTAGAGCGTGAAAACTCCGTGAATTAATGGATGTAAGTCCCTGCTTGATTCAACAGGAGCATAAGAGACTGGGAAACCCTATGTTCCTGGTGGAAAAATGTTAAATTGTATTACATTTCCATCATATGAAATTTGCAAAAAATGCTATCCCTGATGAGGTGTTTGTGTAATGAAAAATCTCAGATTTGTTCTTGATTGTTGAAATTGAACAGTATGCTTACATATCCCTAAGAGAGTGTGCTTATTCATTATAAAGGTACTCTTCACCTATCATAAATATTCTGTTCACATGTACAAATTAAAATTATCTTTATTCAAGGAGGTATATATAATTGAGCCAGGTTCACAAAAAGGAAAACAAACCAAAAAAAAAACCCTGAAAAAGAGTGCCAGTTGCTTTTCAGTGTTTTGTTTGGTGCATTTTCCTAACAAGCTTTGAGTTTCTAAACATAAGTCAAGGTTAGCACAGCATATCTGTTTTTTCTAACGATGCCTTCTTTCATTTATGTTTTTCTTTCTCTGGCACTTTAGGTTGAACGACACTTTGCATAAACAAGTAACTAATATGCCTTATGTTCTTGCTTTAATAAAAACCTCTTTAACTAGAACTTTTTATTGACATCAGTGTCAGTTTTTCAAAATTGGAGTCATTCAAACTTTTTTTTTTTTCAGGATAACTTGTGTTAACTGCATAGCATTTTTGGCCACAATGTGTTTGTGGATATGTTTTACTGTATCCTAGCATATTTTATTTAAGCAAATGCTGCACAGTCAAGAGATAAAATGAAACACACACTCTTTTACTTTGTTCCTTTACTTTGCTCCTGGCACTGATCCATTTGCAAACTAAAAAAATAATTTCCGTAAGAAAAATAAATTTTGCCTCCATAGTTAAGTGGAGATTACTGTGCCAAATAGCAGCTAATCCTGTGTACATGTGCTGAGGATAGGAACCATCTCATACCTAGATCTTRGAAGAATGGTGGATAGACCAGTCAGTTGTGCTGCCATTCARAGGGACCTCAACAGGCTAGAAGATGGTCAGAGAGGATCCTTATGGGCTGGAACAAATAGACAAGTCAAGTCCTGCCCTTGGGGAGGTGCTCGTGCACTAATATGGCCAAGGGCTGACCAGCTGGAGAGCTGCTCTATGGAGAAGACTCTTGGGTCCTGATGGACACCAAGGTGACCATAGGTTGACAGTGTGGCCAAGAAATCTGGGCTGCATCAGGAAGAGCATCATCAGCAGGTGAAGGGAGGTGATCCCTCCTCTCTGCTCAGCCCTGTTGAGGCTGTACCTGAAGGGCTGGGTCCAAGTGTAGGTATCAGACATAGACAGAATAGAGCAACTCTAGTAAATGGCTGCAAAGATGTTAAGGGGTAGGAGCAGCTGTCATACAAGGAAAGGTTCAGAGAAATCCTATTGATGTGTATAAAGATCTGAAGGGAGGGAATAAAAATGACAGAGCCAGATTCTTCTCCATGATGCCCCACAATAGGACAAGAGGCATCAGGAACAGATTGAAACATAGGAAGCTGCATCTGGACATAAGGATAAATATTCTTAGTRTGGGGATGGCTTCACAGTGGAACAGGTTGCAGAATAGAATAAAAGTTAGTATCTCTAGCTGTACAAAGATWTTTCTGCTTATTTCTGTTTCTATGCATAGAATGGAAGTAAAATAATTCTAATGTGTATTTGGGTAGAGAGTTCTGGTGAGAAATAACCCATTATACTCAAGTTTCTTCTCATTTTGGGCTATGGTTTAAAAGGACCCACGCTTCATTTCTCCTGTCTTTTTTTTTTCTTTTTTTCTTTTTTTTTCTGGTATCTTTGGGACCAGAATTTAGACCTTTGTGAGATCCACAGCAGCAAAATTCTGAGGTAACAGGAGTTCCCCAGAGAGAACATGATTTATAGTCCCTCATCTCCATGTCTGAAAGCCTCTCATCTCATTCATCAACACATCTCTGACATGAGACCATGTTGTTATCTCCACTGCGGAGATGTTTCCGTCTGTTTGAATTTGTTTTGGGGAGAGAGAGGAAAATATCTTCTTCTATGTATTTTTAAAAAATATCTGTGAGCAAATTAGTCCTTTTTTCTCCATCAAAGCATATAGAGTTCTTCCAAGTTTACTGAAGTTTACTGACAGGAGGAAACACTTAAGTCTAACTTTTTTCAAGAGTTTAGTAATAACATTAGTAGCTTTAACATAGAACAGGTGTAAAATTGGGTCACCTTAATAGTGAAAGTTATATGTCATGTCGTAAATTATAAGAGGATCAAAGCCAATTCATTTGAAAGGCCAGGTAATAAGAGAGATAAAAGAAAAGACAAAATAAAAATAAATAAATAAAGATAGGAACACTATCTTGAAAAAGGAAACAGTAAAAGAATTCTCAAATTGTTCATTCTTCCTCTAATAGTTTTATTCCATATGGCTTTTGAATTGGTACCAGTTGATGCCTACAGTAATAGCTTCTTTTAAAGGCATTTGTCATAATATTTACCATCTCTATAGCAACAGAAGTAGCATTCAAGTCTGTAATTGCCACGCTTACAAAAACTAATGAAAACCAGAGGCTATTTTAGGGTGAATGAATCTCTGACACCTTTATTTCAGGAGATAAATAACACCCGTGTACCACACTTCACTGCAGTTGAGATATTTCTATATCTGAGCATGATGCTTACCCGCAAAGTAAGAATATTGAGCATTGTGTAGAGCTCCAGAGTTTATAACTTCTGATTATTGAAATTTTCAAAATATTTTCAAAATTTTCAAAATATTTTCAGAAAATTTTCAGAATTGAAAGATTTTCAGAATATTGAGATGAAAATGCAAACATGTTAAATTTATCATCAGGAACATATTAAATTAAAAGGGTCATCTGCAAACAGAACTCTCAAGGAAAGAGAGCCCACTTTTACTGTGATTTGCTGGGGTCCTTGCGCTGCTCCCATTTGTCCTGTCAGAGTTGTTCTCTATGAATAGCAATCACCTTAAAAAGAAGATAAAATATATTTTTTATTAATTAACTAAAATAATTGGTCTGCCTACATAATTACTCAGTGGAGTGCATACACTCTAACTGGTAAAATGATATTTTGTTTAAAGAGGATACAGGATACTAGCTTGATATGTTACCTGTCGGTTTACATAGGCTAAAARTGTGCAGTGTTTTTTCTGCTTTAGTAGTCCCTTAGTTCTGTTGATTTATCTGTATTTTTCAGTTAGAGCAGCAGTGCATATCTAGCAAAAAATATAAAATTATTGGAGACTTAAAATCAGATTAGGAAACAGTTTATTAATCATGATTCCACCCACAAGCAAAATAATACATGTATTGCTTAGATAAAACCTGTTAAAATATGAGCCATTTTTACCACTATTTAGATAGCAGTGTTATGTCTGTCTCATTTAAATAACTTTTCATAAATCTCTCTATTGAATATAATAAGTCTTTTATTTTATAATTGGAAGTGCAAAGAAGAGAAAGCAAGTAACAATTTGCTTTAGGCTTTGTCATATTCTGTAATTATCTTTTGTTTGCATTCATGTTTATGCAAGGCAGGATCGTAATGCTTTTATGGAATCTGCCAGAAACATCTGAAGAGGAGATACTGTGGTGGAGGGGAATCTTCCTTTCTGAGAGGATAAAAAAGGAAATACCTATTGACTTCAGTGTGCTCTGGACGTGCTCACTGAATGGTCTGGCAAACAAACATCTGCCGTAAATATAAGCTTAGTCCATTGTTAGTTAGTGGAGCAAATAATTCTAAACCAATGTATTATTTTGTAGGCTTAACTCTAAAAGCAGAAGAGAAAAAAAAAAAATCCCAGCCTTTGAACAGCTTTGAGAAAAACATGGCCTTGTGGAAGCACAGAGCATCCACAGAAACAATCAATCACCCTGTTGTAAAATGAACTCCATTCAGACAGAAATGGTTGCACCAGGGTGAAGTGTTGCTCTGAATGTTACTTTTTTTCCCCTATTTAAATGCTTTAAGGGCTAAAAGCACACCACTCCCTTTACATGAAACACGCCAGGGCTTTCAAATCCTAGCTATGGCATGTTGTCCTTATTGGTGAGCACCTGAAGTCATTAGACTGAGTGACGCCTCACACTAATTATGTTTCTCATTCACGAGACGGCCATGCAAACCCAGAGAATCTGGCTAATAATAAGCTGTTTTAAAGGTGTGTATATAAGGTCTTACTCCCATTTTTTAAAAGCCATCATGTCTGTTGAAGAATGGCACCTGCTAAGGCTGTTGAGGAAGGAAAACGCTTTTTAAAAGGCAAATACAGTTTGAAATGCATCATTCTTGCTTGAAGCTGCTWTGAAGAAATGCTTTTATATGGCTTGCAATAATCTGTAAAGCTGAGGAAAAATATTTTGTCTTTGTCATACAACGAATTCGTTGTGTTGCTGGCACAGAACCTACCTGGTCATRTATCTATCATGCTTAAAATAATTGCAGATAGACATAAAAGGAATTTAAGTAATTAAATTGTGCTGTATCTGCGGATAAATCTTTAAGAAAATATTGCACAACCGRCGAACCATGGAAAGTTCTGGACTGGGACCTAAAGGATATTTGACTCTATGTTTTCTTCTGTAATTTTTATGGATACCGCCTCCTGCATTTGCCGGTTCTTCCTTACAGCCTCAGGTACGATTCAGAAATGGTTTGTATTTTCATTCAAGTGAGGKTTTTTTTCCCAAATCTTTTAATCCYTTTATGGACAGTTCCCTTTATGGACAGTGCTTAGATTAGGCAAGGCGAGCCAACAACTGAAAGCCATCTCAGGCAATGCCATGCTGTTACAAATGAGCTCAGGTCAATATCCAGCCAAGCTATGAGGCACAGGCAGCAATTATTTCTGTCTTTGACAGACACAGTAAAGCATACTTGCTAAATTTGGAAAGTAAGCAATGAAATTTCCCCCCTTAGTTTCTGGGAGCTATCTTTTGATCTCATTTGGAGCCACTGCAGGCTGACCACAGGTCAGTAGGATACCCTACCAAACATAGTTAGATTGTGCAGTCATGCAGAGGGGCACCTGAAGTGCCTGGCTGRTTCATCCCAAGTCTATACGTTGGGYTGGATATATTTCCTCCAAGTCGTTCCTTTGGAATTGGACATTTCTTCACCTTTAGGTCCATCATGGTCCATAGGTCCATAGCTTTCCTCCTGAGGTTATTTGGTTGTATCTCCTCTGATCCTTGGGGTGACATCGCTTCTCCTGCCGCTTGCCTTAAGCAAATGTGCTTCTTTGCTGAAGCCTGAAATATTTTCTGGCACTAAGTRCATGGGTTTGGGTTGGGGATTCTGGAAGAACAGCTAGTGACAAAGAGGGAGCAACAATTTAATGGTYACAAGAAGCATTATGCACAGCATAATAATATCCTCCCCTGACCACTGGGGAACATGCAACGAAGTGGCATGCAGTGAATGTTTCTGAAGTATTTTCCCCCACGTGGCAATAGACTAGAGAAATTTTTAACCTTGAAATGGTTACACTTGAAAAATCAAAGATGACCTCCTCAATGCATTGATTCTGAAGATCATCAAAGTTTGAATAACAGATTGGTAACTGCTCGTAAGAGGCTAAATATGAGAGTATCAGAATAAAAGCATAATATTGTGTTCGATGAGACATCAAATTTAGTTTTGATGAGCTCTTTTCTAAAAAATAATAAAAAAAGGGGTTTTTGTCTTTTAGAAGCAGTATGACACAGCATATTTTATAACAAGAAAGTAACAAATTCTGATATGTATAGATTATTTAGAAGATCTTTTAATTTACATASTAAAAGACTATAACAGTAGAAGATAAAAAAAAACAGACAATGTAGCAATAGAGGCAGGAAATTGACATTATGAGCTAGTTAATGGTTTCAAATTGAATATGTCAGTAAAAAATAATTTTTAAAAAAGTAACTAGAATTTCTTCTTTGCAGTTTAGGAAAACATTACACAGTTAATTCCACATAATACATCCAGAAAATTTGGATTAACCAGGGATATGCTTTACAGTGTTAGACAGCTCCAGTATGTCTGGCTTGTACTTAAGTGACTAGTAGTAATAAAGGTGTTACATCCTCTTCCCCTGCCATATCTGGTAACTGGGAAACTTTGAAGATTTCCATTTGAAAATACAGCTGCTTTCCACTTGACCTCTTATTCACGAGGTGATCGTGTCTTGTGTGGAATACCTTTCCGGAATTCCAGTTAGCAGGGAAGAATGTGTGTATTCTGTGCTCAAAAAAAAGAAGTCCTAGAGTCATAGAATCATTATGATTGGAAAAGACCTAATCTTAAGTGTCAACAATTCCCAACTGTTCTAAAAGTCTGTTTCTTGGTGTTCATTAACAATTATTTAAAGACAGCTATCTCATAATACAGGTTTGTGATTTCCATTTTTGCAAATGGAATGCAGTGGATGTAAATGAATCCTTAAAAGATACATTTTATTTTTATTTTTTAAGGCAGCATTCATCAATTCTACAATGTCATAAGCAGTTATTAAACATATACTTATTCATAAACAATTAAACCTGTGTTTTAGATTCAAGGTTTGGGTAAAAATTTCCGAGAAAAAAAAAAAAAAATGAGAGTCTACTCCTTGACCATCTGCCCTAGACTGAGCTGGATTCTATAGAATTCAAAATCTAAAGATGGTAGAATTAATTATATATCTAAAATAATTAGTYTAAATTTTATAGCTTTTCCCACTGTTTAAAACATAATATTTTCATTCAATCAATTGCAAGAGTAAACTGACTTTGTACACCTGGCTAGGTTTTTCTGTTCATCATGGAATATTTCTAATAATATTTATGAAAATGTAAAAATGATTTTACACAGTATTTGGCTTGTACACAAAAATCGCATGTAGCACACGCACAAATTAATTTTTAGTGCTTAATCTTGGATAATATCAGAAGCACTGTAGGGTTTTGCATAATGTCTGGGATACAACAAAAAAATGTGTGGCCTGAGAGTTTTTCTGAAACTTATGTGTAAAAGAGAAAGTGAAAACTGCATTTAAGCTATTATGAGCCTTGGCTCATCCCTTTCTGGAGCTTTTACATTTACTTTGAATGCTATTTCTTCATAGCTAATATTGTATCTGTTTTCTACACTGTGACATGTAGTCTAGCTTTACTTCTGTTCCTACAAAACAAACAAATGCAATTACAGAGTGTTGCCCAGAACTTTAGTATCTCTTTCTTCTCATTTGGAGGATTTTGGGGACATTTTTTATTTCTTATCTGCATCTTCTCCATGCACTTTTTTCTTTGAAATTGTAACTGTGTGTTTCATCATTTTAAATAACTGAAGTGCTAAAATCAAGTGATTAAAACTTTATATTGTGCTTTACTCTTTCTGGTAGGAGGGGACTTGCTTTCATGCTGATTAGTAACAAATATATGCTTTTTGATCAGATTATGCAAGGGTTTTCCAGCCTGCGCTTTTGTAAACATATAGGTGGACTAAATAAAATACAATRAAATTCACTTATATTATTCTGACAACGATTGCCCAATTCTTATCAACTAATTGAGCAGGAATAGGATTACTCTTTTTTTTTATATTAGAATATTAGAAATGTTTGACATCTCTGATAACACCATATTATTTCTACAAGTGTACAAAAGCTGCACACTTACGTGTCACACACCAGAGGGTTTAGATGGTGCTCAAAGAAATATGCAGTGACTGAAACTAATGAGGTCAATTGGTCTTGACTGACAGAATTATAAAGGCCTGTCTTTCTAGCATTCATAAATATTGAAGTCTAACCAAAATCAAAGATACATAAAGTTGTCTATGTCAAACAGAACTGAGTTTTTTTCAGTATCTCCTGTGACAACTGAAGAGCTGGTGTTTTGCTCATGTGCTCTAACATTCCTTGTAAAAGAATAACTAGATTAGGTGCATGTTGGGTGTATTCTGCATGATTATTGGTTACTCATATGTATTAAGTCCTATTTTGATGGACTCTAGTGATAAACTCATTGTTTTTAGTACCTAATGCATCTGTTTTTTGGCAGAAAGGTAAGATATTATTTCAAAGGTGGTTCTACTACCACTGAGGGTCAATGACTTGTCATGAGACAACTACACGTGAGGTGATTCCGTCTTGGGAGCTCACACTCCCGCCTCTCTGTAATGCTGCTTTGCTCTCTTTTCCAGTTCGAGGGCTGCAAAAAGGCCTTTTCGAGACTGGAAAACCTCAAGATCCACTTGAGGAGCCACACGGGCGAAAAGCCCTACCTGTGCCAGCACCCGGGCTGCCAGAAGGCCTTCAGCAACTCCAGCGACCGCGCGAAGCACCAGCGGACCCACCTGGACACGGTGAGCGGCTGGAGGCAGATCTAGGTCACGTAGGTACTTCAGGTGGTCACCCACACACTGCTAAGCTAAGCCATGAGATAACATATTGCAGCAAACAGTTAGACCTAGAGATCATTTAARTTGATAAGTTGATATTAAGTTAATAAGAATGTTGGAGATCCTATTGAGATCCTACAAGTCTTCAGAGAAGACAGACAGGTCAAAGCAGTTAGAAGGGATTTATGGACTCTCTGGCAAATTAGACTTTTTTTTCTTTTTTAATGCAAGATATTATAGAATATCTTCCTATTATTCCTATTATAGAATATGGTTTCTTCCTAAAAAGGCATGCATATTATTTGAAAATACGAGCTGGATAAGACTGTTTTCTTCAGATAAATCTTTTTGTGCAATATTCTAGTACTTTAACATTCAATGTTTGCTTTGGTTTTTGCTTGCTTTCTTCACAATACGRTAAACTAATATTTTCCTTGATCTCTTCCTCTGAAGCAGATATCCTCTACAATCCTAWGCAGTCTCTCCACGCCTTTACTGCAATTTCTTTACCCAATTCACTAAAGAAATTTCTGATTAAGTCAAAAACTGCTGTAAGAGTAGAACAATTGTGATTATAACCAACAATATTTKTTATGCTGATTTAAAAAAATATGCCATAATGGCAAAGTTATAGAAAGTTTCAGAAAGATTTCTTTTGATTCCACTTCCTTTTCAACCTTTTCYTTACCTTTCTTCTTTACCTTTCTGATAAATTACTGGGCATTCTATTCGTAGTAATAAACAGTATGAATTTTCTCTTAGTTATGTGTCCTGCAGCACCTGAAGCCTCAAAGAGGTTTTCCAACAAGTTTAAATGACCTGTGATTTAACAGATATTACCATCTCTTAACAGTGTCATTGTCCTTTTCCTTCTTGGCTTAGAAACCCTATGCATGTCAGATTCCAGGATGTACTAAACGATACACGGACCCAAGCTCTCTGAGAAAGCATGTGAAAGCACATTCCTCCAAAGACCAACAAGCCMGGAAAAAGGTAAATTTTCCAGTGTGTTGGTCCATATGAAAATTACATAGGGAAGCCAGTTTCCAAATATGAGCTGCATCAATGCATCGTAAGTACCTGCTCTTTTCCAAACTGCTTGATTAGAAAAACAGCCAATCGGAAATAATAGGTCTGATGTTCATACAGATATTGATTTTATCTTTGACTTAGTGAGACTGATTGCTTCGATGCTGTGTATTTTCAGATATGTCGATTAATCACTCAACTTATGTAATGAAACAAATTTAAAATATTTTTTGAAAATAAAAAGAGATTTTTATTTTTAAAAATTTGCCCMTTAGCAAATGCATGGTAATGCTACATCCAGTGAATGCGGCCCATCTCAGTTAGAAAGATGGATTTTGAGAACAGATGGACAGTGCCAGATGGACATTATGTTGGATTAATCTGTAGTGTAAAATTAATTATATTTTCATATAACAGACACTTCCAAATATCAAGACATTTCAAAATGCTGAGTCTCTCTGGACTCCATGAGTCAACAGTTGTCTATATATATATATATAAACACATCTTTGAAAATCTGAATTGCTAGTTAATGAAGTAATCATGGTGTTTTTTTGGGGGCGGTTTGGGTTTGTTGTTTTTTTTTTTCCTGAGCATTTTTCATCATATCACATGTTAATCACTGGTACTGCTGCATTAGACTGTTTAGTCCACTGAGAATAAAAATCTAAGCTTTTATATTGTAGGAAACTGATATTGATAAAAGGGGAATGTGCATGTACTGGTGTAGGGATAAAATAACTTTCAAGAAGGAAGCCCCATCTAAAAATAATGTTTTCATTTTTGATCATGTGCGTGGAAGTGGAGCTGTGGGGAGGGCAGCTCAGTGAGCCACACACCTACTCCTACACGTATATGAAATCCATGGCAGACAGAGCTTTGTGCGCTGAACAACACGTATATGAGTCATTAACTGCAGCTTTCATGATGGACCTGATKAAGCTGTATAACAATACTGTAACTGAAAGGTGAAATAATGTGGTACATCTCTATCTGATTGCATAAAATTACAATACTAAGCAGGGCTTCCCTTCTTACGTTGACATTTCCTTTGTGTTTTCATTTGCTGCTCTTCTGCAGTCCTCTTTTGTGCTGAAGAGTTTAAAACTGACCATTTTTAATCCTGAGTTCACTATCTGTGTCTGCATTTGGGTTTAAAATTGGTTATTTTTGCATCCGCTCTGTTTGATAAGGATTTGTTTATGCCATTGGTCACCTGAGACATGTTAATGTATATAAGGGGGAATAACTCAAACCTGCAGAAAAAYAAAAGAAATTATGGCATCAGTCAAGCCAGATCTTTAAAAGACAGACCAAGTTTGCCATGTGTGCATTATACAATGTTTACAAGGCACAGTGCAGTTACTGGACCTCTGAGAACTTCATATTGCTARCTCATATCATGCTTTGGTATTTTAAATATTTTCTGGCAATAATAATAATAATAATAAAAAGAAATAATAAACCTTTTAAGGTAGAATTAAGATTATTTATGACTTTAATTAAAAATGAAAATTGGCTTAATGTCAAAAAAAGTCTTTAGAAAAATGTGAAYTCATCAAAAATAACCATAAAAATTCCAAGGTGATAAAGGCACCGTGGAGTAATACTTCCAGCCCTAGGGAACTGTTTTGTTGAAAAGAATGAAACCCTTTGCTGTCACACTCTGTTAGTCATGGATTCATTTAATATATTGTGCCTGACTGCTTTTAATCCTCCTTTTAGCCTCCTCCTACACCGTAAGTGACATTACTTTGGTGTCTTAAGTTGCTAGCTCTCCAAAACGATGTGTACGAATGTTTCTTTGATGCTGCATAGTGTTGAAGTAACAAGCAAAGTTAAATATATTTATAGCAGTAGAGTCAGTTACTAGTTAAACTAAAATCTGGATACCCTAGGTCGTCAGCCGAGATTTTCTAAGTGTATCTTCAAAACTTTGACCCTCTCTTTGTGCGTTTAACGTAGGCCTGAGGCATGAAGTGATGAGAAATAATATAGACAAATTTGTATCTCTRAATTCTTGTAACCAGCTTTTATTCACATATTTTTATGGGTAACTGTGAGGTCAAAAATGCCTGTTCACACATTCCATTTAAGACAGCTTTTTTTCTCTACCCCGCCATCCTCCAARTACAATTAACTGGGAATCTCTCCAGGTAATGGGATGAAGGCCTAAATTCCAAAAAAATCCCTGGAACAAACACATTTAATAAATGTAGCTTAGCAAGTRGTACAGGCAACTTTCATTTACTTGGTAAAGTCAAGCAAAACAGTGAACAGGACCCTGCCTGTTTTAGACATTTCTATGTGATTTCCAGAAATTATCCTCATATATAAACAGGTACACAAATGCCATGCAAAATCCTGGCAATGGAAGTTTAAAATATTTGGTAAAGCATTTGAAATATAAACCTTATGCATCATAATTTCACTCCTCTTTAAATATTTTTGTGGGGTATAAAGCAGTAATTCCTCTTTTTTTTTTTAAAAAAAAAAAAAAGAAAGAAACTCTTGATTGTGCTTGGAGTTCATCTTTCCTTGGAGAAGAGTAATGGAGCAACTGAGCATGGCAGTTAGTGACAGAAAAGTGGACAGAACCTAAAACGAGAGCATMAGCCGGCACTGAGGGCAACAGTAGTGCCCAACGTGCCCCTGCACTATAATTAATGCTAAAACTCATCTTCTCCTCAGTTATCCTTTCTTTTCAGCTTTGGAAGGTCAGAAAAGTGATGTATTATTTTGTGAATTGAGAATATACCTTGTGGTACCCATTTCCACTGTCTTTARTAGAAGTTAGGAGCCGTGTGAGTTTCAAAGAGAACAGGATATTTTTACACTGAGAGTGTTCACAACTCTGTGAAATAGATCGGGGAATATCTTGGTTGTTTTGTAACGATCATTTTCAGTTTCTCAAACTTTCTTCTTCTGAAAACACCAATCACCAGTGGGACACCAGTGGGACACAGTCTGAGTAACATAAAGAAGTGTGGAAGGTGTACCTTGGGCTGATGTGGAAGAATTACCCACTTCTGAATTATTACTTTAACCTTCAGGCTGCCTATGCGTGATTTTTATATTGTCCTGCTTTTTTTCTTCTCCAATTCTATTTTTATAACCCTTTTCCCTTTTCATTTCCTTTCTTATTCTGCCTTCCACCCTTGTAGCTCTGATTCTTTAGGAAACACAGCCCAAAATGAACATCAGTAGGTGACTGAGGTGCGTATTCTGTGGTAAGACCACTCCAACACTTTTTGTCTGTCCCATATCCTCCTATATCCTCTCATCTTTCTTCCATTTCCTTCCTTCATTCTTTCCATGAACAGAATTTATCTGAATTRTCTATTTTAAAAGCATATTGGAACATACTGTAAAAGATCATTTGAATGTTTTGCATATTGCGTGTTTKCTAATCCTTGTCTAGCTTAATATTGATTAAGGATCTCAGAAAGCATTTTCCACTTCCCCTTGCATCAATAATTGTCTAACAGCTTTTACTGCCTTCAGTGCATTTTCAGGGCATCTCAGAACCAAGAATGAGTAGGTTTAGCCCTCTGGTAACCTCTCTCCAAAATTAAGAAAACTCCRTTTTTAACTGAGTAACTTTTTGAAGCAAAGAGTGGCTATAACAGCCTAACTGTTTGTTYTCCAGGCTCAGTGGTAAATGAGCAGGATTTTTGAAAGGAAAGACATGGAAGGATAATTCATGAGATTAAATTATTATTTCATTTCTTTTTCCCGTGAAATGTACACTGCGCTTTGGCATGGAGGATCAGATAAAACAGGATTAATGAGGCAGGATATTTGCTTCAGCTATTTACTTTATATTTACTTCAGTTCATACTTCTTCTTACAAAATACATTTTTTGTCTTAATAAAATATCAGAACCGTATATGCCATTGATAATTTTTATTTTAATTGGAATCTGGATATTGCCCTTCTATAGTACCAGCTGTAGCTGTATGATAGAAATAACATCCAGGTTGAGGTAAATCTCTGTGTCTGCTAGATACTAAAGTTCATATATATGGTACAGCTTTAATAAAGAAGATTACAGTTAGGGGTTGAGCTCTGTTACCTTCCAAAGGACCGAGTAATTTTATTCCTTGAATCATTCTATGGAGTTGCTGATTGGGCAAAAGTGCTACTTGATGCAAGCAAACATAATTTTAAGTTGGGTACACTGTGTATTTTCAATGAATGACAGCAGAAAATTTCTTTCGTCTTTAAATTGGTGATACGGAGTCTGAACATAAAAGCACATAATTCTTTTGGTAAGTCTTTCTGTTGAAGTTTGTAAAAATAAAGTTATAAAACAGCATCACATAGCCTTTACCGTGATCTATACAACGATCTGTATCTATCTTAGAAATTGAATACCACTATTGTGCTTCCCATGAATATGAATTTGCTGTTGTGAGAAATAAGACTCAGTTTTGTGCAAGCACGGAAACTTAACTTTTTTTTACATGTATGCYTTGAAAAATATCTGCTAATTTTTGGGAATCTTACTGAGGAAATCTACATTTCTAAAACTAAAGAAAAAACATAATTCATTATTAAGTAACACACAAGCCAGCGGTAAATGGAATAGACCCTCAGCCGGCTTTGTATATCTCCAGTGGCAAAGTGCACAGCCTTGTGCTTCCAGCTTGGTGCATATCTGCATGATAATCTTCCTTTTTGACACTGATTGGTCAGCTGTAAAACAATGACAGAACACTGAGTTTTGGAACAAAAGTTACACTCCCCCCAAAAAAGAGTCTCCAGCAGTGTTCTTATTAGACCTGTGTGGAGGGAGATCTTTTCCAGGCTTTGTGCCATCACATTTTTGAAAGGAAATAAGGATTTATTTCACTGTACTTCTAACAAAAATATCAGCAAAGTCTGAAACAAAGAATTTCCCCTCGACCACATCCACTCCTACCGCGGTCTGTGGTAGAGGCTTGTAAGGTGCATTGGTCTGCAGTAGATGTGGAGCATCTTGGAAGCAGGATAATACAGATATAGGTCATCCAGGTAAAGCAGTTCTTGGCATGACTGCGGCATGGCAAGTGCTGGCCCCAAGCGGGTGTCCCACCTGAAATGGGTGTTCTGGACATAGACATCCTTGCATGGCTTATAACAGGGTACTGCAGGTGTTGCTTTTTCTGCCACCATTCATCCTCAAAACTGCAAGAAAAGGAGAGATGAAATCTCCAGCTTTGTGGGCAGGTCTGGATCACTGTACTCTTCTGAACTTTCATCATTTTATATCCCCTTTCTGACAGTTTGCGACTTTTCTTTCAGAGTGCTTTTATATACAGCATATATAATCCTGTCCTAATGGAAAATTAGGAAAAGTAAGAATAATTTGGTGTATTCAAAAGATATGAATTGCCTTCACTGGAAAACAGTTTGTAGATTAATCTTTTTCATTACAGGAAGAAGCAGAAATTTCTGTGTATTCTTGGTGTATTGTTTACCTTTGTCTTTTGTCAGTCATGTCAGCAAATACATCATTTCTCCATGAAAAGAATGCAAAATTCTTACCTCTGACAATGTTGTGCATTTTCTGCCTGTTCACTGTTAACATTGTTTTATGGTACAACCAGGCTCTTTTTACTATTGTGAACATGTCGGGGTTTTATTGCGCTATTGAGGAACCTACCTCTGTTTTCAAAGGTTTTGAATAAGCAAAATTTTATGTTTTTCTTTAGTGGAGGATGTGTCTATTTTGTTCCACAACAGTTATTTCCATGTTTTCTTTCCATTACCTCAAATTTTTAAATCATTTTCTCAGTACTTGAGAACTTTGAGCACCAGCAAACACAATAAACACGTTGCTTAAAGCATGCTAAGAATCAATTTACTTGAAAATTATTAATTGATGAGGAAAGACTCAAACAAGAAGGATTAAAGGGTTATCATCATTGATATTTCAGCAAGTTATTAGGACATTAAGCTAGCTATTATTACAGTGACCCTGTCCATTATGTGACTGTATTAATCTGGGGAAACTCCTGTGTTTATGGACCACTGCTTTTTGGAGAACAAACAGTTTTTCTCCAGATCCCACAAGTATGAACCCAAAATACTTCTGTATCTTTCAGAGTTCAGGAACCCTTGTACAAACTCTTAGCTGAGATTTCACTTTTAAAACTGAGAACAGGAGAGAACAGAGAGGAGAGGGAGGCAAATCTATTTTCTTGCTTCAAGAAGTGTTGAGCATAAGGATATTTTTCCCTCAGTTGTTCTCTATAGAGTCCATTTAAAAGGTGCCATTAATGCRAAATGAAGTGTATTCAGGGGCTAAGGGTCAGTGAGCAGTGCCCATGGCAACTCAGAAACTATTCTGCAGAAGAAATGCTGTAAAGAGTAAGTGTTTTAATCCTCAACTTTAATCCCTTTACTTCCTGTTTTCAAAATGAAATATAAATCAGGCACCGTGGAGTGCAGCAATTTTTTCCTCAAAGGGATGTTGGCAAAAAGGGATTAGTAATGGGCAGGAGTGTTTAAGGAATTTAATCACACAATTTGTTGTAAAACTTTCAAGGCGACGAGTGACCAGTTCTTTTGAGCGTGGCCAGTGAGAAACAGCAAAATCCACTTTAAAAATGATTAGAGGACTGGCTTGAGCTGACACCCCCTGTCCTCATGCCCATCATTGCAGCCCTGCAGGAGGTGGATGCTGCTCCAGGCGCAAAGAGATGCACTCTTATGTCCCATGCAAGGAGGCTCCACAGTGCATGCAAACCTCTGCTTTCCAGGCAGCCAGAATTAGTGAAAACACTGCATWTTTTTTATTTCTGTACTTGTGGGCACTTGTAATAATCAGGAAAGTTTCAATTCACCCTATGGGTAACGACTGCTGATTCCTCACTGAGTTTGTGTGATACACAAAGGAAGGAAGAAGCAGCATCACCCTCATTTAAATTTACACACGTGCCAAAAATCCAGATTTCTTGACTTGAAACAGCTCATGGTGTTTGTTTTTCCTCAGGTTCATTTCTGATAGCCAACGATATCTTCTCCTTGTGTCTGTCTTCACTTCCTTGCCATCAGTAGCACACACTGCCCTATCCATGAGGCTGATAAGTCTCATTCAGTATGTGATCGCGCAAGATTAATGTTGTGCAGACCGTACCCAGGAGGTTGCAGGTACCTGCCAAGGTATTATTTTAAGCACTCAGGTGTTTCCTTGAAGAAACTGGTCCACACAAAAACAAAACTCCGGTGGAGATTTCCGCAAAATCTAATAGCAAAGGCCAATTTAACACTGAGGGATTCTGTAGGGTTTAAAAGGGAATGTTGAGCCTGAAAATCTTTGTTTCTGTATACTAAAAATTACCTAAATATTATGTATTTCCATGGCAAATTTTGATAAGCTAAGATAGGAAGGTGTGTTTAAAGATGTGTGAATAAAGCACCAGGTGGATGGATATTTTTTGATGGTGTTTTTTCCTTTTTGCTGTTGTTGTTGTTGTTTTTCCCCACACCTTTTTCCAGTCATAAAGTAAACATTTGTCAGGCTGTTCTATTTTCAGACAGGGAAAGAAACTTTGCTGGGTGGCATTTACCTGGAAGAGGCTATGATTAGCAATATCGTGTACCAGCTGAAAGTTGGTACCTAATCAACCTAATACAAAGGAACATAGGACTTTTTTCACCCTTTTTAAATAGTGCACCTTCACTTCTAAAAAGAAAAAAAAAAACCTTTTAAATCTTTGAGCAAAAAACAGAGAAGAGCTCATTGGTAAAATGCTTTTTTCACATGGTAGTTGGATGTTTTCATAGTGACACAACCAGATATGCAGGGAGAGAGGTGATGTGGATGTGTGTGTTTTGTGCAAGTGTGAATATCTTCCAACTGAATTTTGTCTTCCAATTTCCTCCAATGAATGGAGTAAAAAAGAAAAGAAAGCAATATTTGTGAAAATATGGGTCCTCCAAGGCAGTAGATATCATAACATGGAGTGTCCTTAGATGTCCTCTATCTTAAAACACAGTAATTTCCAGTGTATAGAGGCAAAATAATAAACTGTTGTTAACACATAGCATGGCTATGACCAGGCAAGCATTTTTGTTTGCTTCAGAAAATAACTACTTACAATACACCCCACTCCAACTTTTATTCACTTTTTAAAAGTGAAATTCCTTTTTTTTTTTTTATTTAATTGCTTTTAGAATCTGTTCAACTGCAGATTTTTTTCCCAAAGTTGTGTTCTGGGGTCCATACCACCTTAATGAGGAAATAATCCAAACTTTTTCTCATATAGCAGTAGTGCCAGTTGAAAGAAACAGTCCTTTCTGTATTAGATAGAATTAAGATAGAATTAATTTTTAAGTCTGTCTTCAGTTGTAGCAGTGTTCTCATCTTGGAATTTTCCTTCGCAATCAGAATTTTTCGTTGCCTTAAAATTTTCCAATCTAAGTGTGCAGCTGAATGTGCTTGAGATTTTTAATATAATCTGCTGAAAAACATTCTTGATATGTTTTATTGATTTAGGTAAGGTCCAAAGATTGAAGCTATTTTTGTGTTTGAACTTAAATGTTCTCAGCAAACCTTATAGCAGAGGAAAAGTAACTTTTCTTCATATAGACTTTAATTTCAATCCTGGGCCTATAGGCTATATTAATTTCAGTTTTACTCCATTTTCCTTGCCAGTGTTTAATTGAAACAGAACTCAAAAGCAGATTGAAATAGTGTGCATATCTGTGTGGTAGAAAATTAGCAGAATAATCCTATGACCCTCCAGAAATCTTGCCCGGTTGGTTCTTTGGAGACAAATATTATGGAGGAGCTTTTCTTTCTGTATTGCTTCCTTACGTCAAGATATCTGTAGCCTCCAGATTCAAGGTTTAGGGTGTATGGCAAGTGTAAACGTGTACTTTGTATTGGAAATAAAGTTTAGTCTTGTGCAAGAAATGAGGGGATGGTGATAAAGTTAAGCTGCATGAGTGAATAAACTGGATAATTTAGTCAGGCATCATATAATGTGAGTAAGCACTCAGGTAGAACATCTTTCTATTTAACTTGTAATTTTCCAGTGACAGATCTGTGTACTGTCACTATTGGGTACTAACAGGACATAATTTCACTAAATATACAAGCAAATATTAACTTCTGGCCACTCCTTATGAAAAACTATTAAAATATGCAGCTCCACATAGATAGATCACACTTCCCTTTTCCAGTGCCAAGTCTACTGCCTACTTTCAGGGCAATAAAAATGCTGTAAACCTTTGATCTAAAGCAATTCCTTCCAACAAAGCAGAGAAATATTTACTTTTATTTTGCTAAAAAGGTCTAACTTGTGTTAGAAAAGAAAGAATTAATCTCCCCAACAAGCACCAGTATTCTCCAACCTTGTATGGAAATCTACACTATTAGTCACACAGCACTTGGGGTCCGTTAAACTGCTTTCATAAAAGAAAAAAAAAGAAAGAGAGAGAGAGATTGGAAATGGTGGTATTTGAATTAAATAACTGGTAGATTGAAAGGACTAGGGGACCAAGTCTTTTACTAAAGTTAATGTGAATGCCTCTAGGCAGGTTTTAAAGCTGCAGAGATCCTATTGTTTGTGGTTTGAAAGCAAACTAAACGTGTTTGAAAGATCCCAAACTACTTTCTGTTCTTGCCAGTCGTATTCATAATCAGATATTTATTTTGTTTTTCTTGGTAGCGTCTCATTTCTGTTGAGCAAGAATAAAACTGAGAAACTAGCTGAAATAACTAGCTGAGAAACCATGCGTATTTCAGATAAAGCAAATACTAGGCAGAAAAAATATAAATTGAATTATATTTTCTTTTCAAGAAGCATTTCCTTCCGGCATACTTCCATATGTTATCCAGCAAACTAAGAGGAAATCTCTGCTATGGTATTCATATGCCACAAAACCGAAATTGGAGAGTTGAGAATCTTGCTCCCTTGTAATTATTTCTGCTGGTATCATTTATTCTTGGGTAGCTACTTAATCATATCTAAAATGCTAAAATGACAGCAGTAATATTTCTATCTGTTCTTCTGAAAGATGATGAGCATTAGTTGATTATCACCGGAGTAAAATAATTGTAAATCTTGGCTGATGGTGGTTTGTTTTCTTTGTCAGAAAAAATCTCTGCTTTGTGATGATGAGAACATATCAGGTTTTCAGATGCAAAACCTGTCAAGGCTGCCATACACTTGGCTGCTGAAGATGAAAATCTGTCCTTCAGAACAATTGATTTACAAAGGGAAGTAACAGAGAAGCTGAATTCTTTAAATTGAACTTAGCCCATAAGTTTGGGCTGCCTTAAAACGCATTGAGAACGTCTGGTCATCAGTGCAAAATTGCCAGTTGCTGATTTAGTCATTCTGCAAGAAAACTTGCTGATGTTATAGCTCTCAGATATAGGCTGGCAAGTTGTCAGTTGTTGTTCTCATTGTTATTGAGCTTGTGCTGCATTAGGTGGTCAGGAGGGAAGTCTTGTTCTGCAGCCAGGTAGGTGTGAGGGACATGACTCATCCTGAAGTCCAGGGGACCACCAGCTCCCTCCTCTTGTGGTATGGTGACCCTCCTTGTTCTGATACGATCTATCCATTCACCTTGTACTTCTCTGTGCACAGCATGAGAATTGAAACTCAGTTTTCACTGCTTCTGGCAAGATGCAAAAGATTCTTGCAGGGATCAAAACTTTCTGTTTAAAGTATTTCTATACAAACAAGAAAAATCTGCAAAAATGTTTGGCCGTGACTGAGATTCTCCTACCCTGAGCATATTTACAAGGAGTGAAGCAGTGCCTAGATCAGTCCTTGCTGTCTCTCTGCCAGCAGCACTAAAGGTAGAGGGTGCTACCTTCAGAGGACAGGTTTTGAAAAGCCTGAGCAGAGACCGATGAGCTTTAGACCAGTGACCTTTAGAGGACAGAAGTAGGTGGAGTTGGTGGCAGTGCAGAATTCCTGGTGTCTTTTGGGGGGAAAATGCAGTTTGGGGGTGAGACGTGGAGTGGAGAGCTCTGCCCTTTGCTCCTCACCTCTTCAGATTGTGTAGCAATGGTTACTTTCCAAGAAGAACTCAAATCCATGCCCTGGAGTTATTCACAGCGTTGTTCAGGATTTTGCCTCATATCTATGTTAAGCCATCATTATGAAAATAGATATTATACCCTCTATACACACATGCGTGCATGAATGTGTCTATATGTGTGCGTGCACGTATGCGTGTAAAAGCTGCATTTCCAGCTCTTGTGTCTGCGAAAAGCCTAATACGAACCAGAAATAATTAATGCATGCTTTTAGCACCATGATCAGATATCAGATAAGAGCTGTCTTCTAGTATTTGTTTCTCAATATTACTGGGTTTGTGCTTCTGATTTTTTTTTTGTTTCATTGTTTTTTCTTCTTTTGTATTGAACGTGTTTATTTAGTGTTTTCTGTTGTGTAAGCCAGAAAATTATGTCAGCACTGACTGCCATTCTCAGTGTCAAAGCATTTGTGAATGCAAAGCAAATCTCCCAACAGTGCATAAACATAAAGAGATTTAAGGATATTTGCCTATTTCTTCTATATAATGCTCATGTTTAATGAGTAAATATTTAGTTCCCATTTCCTCGTTATGCTCACTGTTTCCTCCATAAATWATGCCTTCTGACTATAGAGAGGTGATTCATTCCTTAATTAAAAAGAAAAAAAAATGGAAACAAGCCACTTTACACAGGAAATGGTTGTATGTTTTATTCTATGTGATAAAATCCTTATTTATGGAAGTAGTATTTTGTCATATTTATTTTCATCTTAGAGTCCAGAGTAATTTAGAATCATGTGATTCAGCTCATGTTATTCATAATGTGCTTGACAGGAATTTGAACTTAGGTACTTTTGGCATTTAAAATCGTATGWACTTAATTTCTTTTCTTTTTTTTTAAAAAAAAGGTCTGTATTACTAGTGATAACAGTAAAAACAGAAGAACTTGTGGCTAATAGGAAACAGACAGCATTTCATGCTGTGTGGATGCTGGAGCAGACTGTAACTGTGGATGATGAATGAAAAGCCATTGGCAGGAAAATCTTGCTCCCTTCGTCTCCTTGGCCTTCACTTTCCCCCTCCTGGTTCCCCCTGACTCGGTGCCGCTTCGGTCCCAACCACGTGGAGCGTTTCCCTGGGGAGCTGCTCGCCCCAYACCCTCATTTCTGCTGGCACTGGTGCGCCCCTGAGCCTGCTCTATGGGCAGTATTAACATTTAGTGCCTGGGGATGCGCAAGTCTCTGTYGTAGCCGCTCAGGGCACTACACCAGGAGGAAAGTGTCTGTGTTTCTACAGCGTTGCTCTGCTGATGCAAAAGGYCTCAGTCGTTTGGTAGCTCTCCGTTATATGTGGACCAGGATGCTCTTCTTGCATAGCATCAGAAGGAATTTCYTTCCTCAGATTTGTAATAAGGAATCTGCCGTATTAAAACAGCTATTTTCAAGGAGCTTTGGAGGGAAAAATTGGTGTTGCAGTTCATTTCTTCTGCTAACCCTTCCACTTGTTTTCCTTCCAATTTTGGGGCTTCTTAAGGTTTTTACTTGGTTGATTTTTTTTTTTTTTCCTTCCAATAATATTTTCTCCATTCTTGCCTTGTGTTTCAGTTGCGATCGAGCTCGGAGCTTGACCAGGACATCCTGAACGACTGCCTCACAATCCAGCCTCTGCAGCCGTCCCCTTCACCGCGCGATGCAGTAAATGCCCTGAGACCATCCCCAGAGTCGCCCCATGAGATCTACCCAGGTATAGGAAAGGGAGAGGAAAAAAAAAAACCACAATATTTATTGTTCGCTTAACATTTTGGATGTTCTTGCAGCACAGCATGTCCTCTTAAGTCATCTTCATCTCATGAGAAGGATAGAATTTGCAAAGCAACGTGAGAAGATAGGTTTTAATCAGATTTTTACGCCTTTATGATGGAAGAGGATGGTAATTCTTACGTTATCCTTRAAGAGACCACAAAGAGACCACCATTTTGCTCTATGGGCATTTGGCTTCTGCTAGCAGTTCATTTCTGCCACTCCTTCTAGGCATCCTGAATGCATTAAGCTTCATTTAGAATTTAAGGAATGCTTTTCTTCTTCATTATTCTTCTATTACGTATCAGTTTTCTCATAGATCTACATCAGTGTTGCATGATGAGCGCTCATATTTTGTGTTACTCTAAATATGCCAATAAGCACATTTAGGGCATAGAGGCGATAATCCTATTTTTATTGCTTCGGTTAAGTATTTGGGATTTTCTTATTAAAATACATAACTCTCATGCCTGGCTAAATGTACAACGGCTGTTCACATTTCAGCAGAACTTGAAACATTTGAGAATTTACTAGTGATAATACATCTCCAAGTTCAGCCGAACGGTGTGTAGCACATTAACATTTTTTTTATGAAGCATTTTAGTACTTGTGAAGACATCTGCTTTTAACCGCCACGCAGGATGCGCTACATCCTCTGATAGTCTTTGCTCTGGTGCAGTTGAGGGTCCTGACCTTAACTGAGAAGCAGATGTGGCTGGTGAAGGAGCCGGGTGGGTGATATGTGCAGCTGTGAAAGTGGCATTTTCTGAAGTGGCCACTTGGGAAAAGTGGTTTTATTTTAGTGAGAGGCTTGCAGACATGAAGTTCTCAACACGCTTTAGTTAAGGCCGTTGTGAACTATATGCTGGCTTGTGTTGATGTAAGTTTATATTACAAAACACCAGGAAATTGAAGGCTATGTTTCTTACATTGACTGAATCCTAGTTTATGAAACCCTTATTACTCCTGTGCTGTCAACCTTCACATGCCTTAGTCTGATCATAGTCGGAATATAGCACCTGTTGTCTGAGAGCTAAAGGAAATTTCAGATTTTAAAGATATGTTTTGGAGCAGGCAACCTCTGCYTCCCCTTAGTAGTAATACAGTGTTGCTTACATGTGTTTTATTTAGTGTATTTTGAGGTGGAGAGAAGTTGACATAAAAAACGGAATTTCAGGCGTTACTGTAAAAGAAAACTCACAGTGAGAGAAGAAAAGATTGAGCTTGTCCTTTCAAGTGCCCAAAAGTCATGGAAAATATGTAGGAACAGTATTCCTGAACATTTTTGCAGGAGGTTTCCACTGAAATCTCTTGAAYATTGAGCCTTTTACAAATCCGGCTTTTAGACTGTGCTTAAACGTTCAAACCCCAAGCTGCTGGATCAGTCTGAATCTAGGCCGACAGTGGCTGGAACAGACTATGACCMGGTGATTTGTAAATATTCTAAGCCAAATGAAGTGATTTCTGGTAGCCTGCCCTTAGCTGAAAATTGTCTGTAGGCAGAATAGTCCATAAATTACTTCTGAAGTGTAACATTTTGTTCTTCTGATGGATAACATTTTGTAATCTCATTTATGCCTTTTTCAGTATTGAAATTCTTTAGCATAATAACCTTATTTTTTGCTTTACTTGTCGCTGCATCCTACTGTGCAGCAATTTTTCTACTATCAGAGTTGATCAACATCAGCTTTATATTCTCTGTATACGTACTAAACTGGCTTCTCTTATGCAAGTGTTTGCCCCTAACCACAATRTAAGCACTTTTTTCCTGGCTTTATTTCCTTCTTCACAGAAAGCAAGCAGTTCTGTTTCACTTCAATTCATGTAGGGTGTTGCATTAGAAGTAAATGTATCCATGTCACTTCATTTTKTCAATGACCCAATCCAGCTGAAATGGATTTTTTCATTAGCTATTTATCAGAGTTGATAGATAATATTTGATATATATTGATTTATTATTATTAGTTGATATATATTATTAGAATATTATTAGAAAGGTGAGATAACAACAGGGAAATAATTATTCAAGGGGAATCTTGGATCAGCGATCTTAGAATTATAACATCAAAAATCTTCAGTGTGGTGACTTGGAAGAACAACCCTTCTGATTTCTAAGAAAGTAACATCTTCTCTAAATATAAGAAAAATTTTGAGAGACAATCTGAAAAGGAAAACACTTTTACTGGAAATAATTTAGAGAACACATAACAGCTGAAATATATCTGTGCTACTTTTCAAGTAGAAACATGAACAGATATTTTCTCCACCAATAAACTTAAATAAAACTTTTCTCACTTGGATGTTGTTTTGCTTCTAGTTTAYGCACTTTAAAGTCAAGGTAATTTTTATTTCAGTTTTCCTAGAAATTATAGASAATAAATATCTAAAAGTGAACTTTTAACTGCTATTTTGACTATTAAAATACAATAATGCCTGTAACCATATYTATTTTGAGGCACAGTATCTTCAAATGAAGTCATATTTAAATAAAAATACAACAATTATCTTTTGATTATCCTTGTAGTACTTAAAATTGAAGTTAAATAAAAGTTTCCCTGACCACAGCCTATGTGATTTTATAAAAGAAATTTGAACAGAGTATAAACTAGTGAATTTACTAGGATAACATTAGAGGTCCCTCGGTTAAAAAAAAAAAAAAAATGGAGAAATCATAGCCAAAACTAAATCAGATTGCAAAATACTCTATAAGAGCATGCTTTTACTTCATCACAGTGCTTAGAATTAGCATGCATGCTGCAACCATTCAGTGAAATCTTTCAGAATGTTGTTGCCAGCCACACTTCCATATTATTTCCAGGCCATGCATTCTGCTCACTGTGAGTCTAACATCCTCTGATCACATTAGGAGGGTGGGCATTTAATGAGAAGTAGAGGAGGGAAGACTCAACCCTTTTTTCATTCTTCCTCCATATGAACTGCCACAGTATTCCAGAGGAAGGAATGACAATGAAAAAAAGTCTAGTGTGTAGAGGTCCAAAAAGAGGTCAAATATTTCAAAAATTCAAAAATTAGAATAGCACATCTTATTTAAGATGTGGGCTATTTTGGAATTTCTTTGGTAGTAGCCATTACTGTTTTTATCAAATGCACCTAGGTGCATTTTCTTAATTTCATTTTCTTAAACTTAGATTTCAATAAAATTTTAAATGCTACTTCTCTGGTGGTTTTTTTTTTTTTTTTTTTAGCAATCCTTGCTCAGGTCGTATTTTATCTTCCTTCCACCTCAAGCTCGCTAGAATGTGTGTGAGTTTAGCTTCAGATACAGCAAAAACAGAGAAAATGTCTTTGCAGAGATACTGAAAATTCATTTTTGTTGATAATTTGATTTTTGATGAGACTCTAGAAACAAAAACTTGCATCCTCCCTGCCACTGACTATAACTGTGTGGTCACTCTGGAGGTAACTCAACCTCATGCTCACATTCAGGGAGCTCACAATCTGTTTTCAATTTTTTAAGTTGCAGAGTGGGTAATTGTGTTTTTCTGTTTTATCTTGTTTTGTTTTCAGACTATCTGTACTTTTTAATAGGCCTTTAATTAGACTAGTTTAAATTGTTTTGCTAGAAAGAAAAGCCTTTTGTTAAATATTGGTGATATTTGCTCTATGCTTTTCTGTGTGGACCTACCTGTTGGTGTATTGGAGTCAATGAGAATGCCTATTGCCATAAACATTGTCCTGGTTTCACACCATTCAGGTTGGGTGTCTAACTGCGATTAGGCTTTGAAAGTMCTTCCTTTAGATAAATGTTTCCTAGTATTATTATGAGCAAGAAATACAAATCTAGTAGAGCTAGAAAAGTTTGCCCCACACCACCTGCAGGAAAAAGGTGATTTCTGTAGTATCACTCAAAGTTTCAGTCAGTCAAGTCAGTCTCTTAAGACTAGCTCTGCTGGGGCGTTGACCTCTTGCTGAATGTATTTGTGGGCTGCCATGGGTCTGTATGCACCCAGTGTCTGACAACTTTCCTTTCACATGTTCTTTACAAGGTTGAGGTGTCACTTGGCCTGATGCTGTGCCTACCCTGGGAAGTTCCAAGGGCACCAATTCCTGCTGGCAATTCCAGCAGATTTCACTGTGCTGGGTACCCACAGATCTACCAGCACAGTATCTCCACGCACCTCCCACAGGCACCTTGCAGTGTCCGTGGGTCCCCCAAACTCCTCAGGGATCTGTGGGGTTTCCCCACAAGGTGCAGTGGGCACAGCTGTGTAAGTAGCGAAATGCTCTCCAGTTTTCYCTCTTCAACCAAAAAAGTCTTGAAGATGGGAATATGGTGGGATTATTTCTAAATGATTGCTTGTTCTGCTGTTTCCATRTAGATATTGAGACGTTCTTCACTTTTGATGATGCTCTTTGAGGACCTGATCAAAATTCTAGAGTTGTGTCAATGAAGTTGGGTGAAATAAACGTTAGCATGTGTTATAGGTAGAGTTTCCAACCACCAACTGAGATTAAAGTTTTAGAAGACAGAATGAAGGATGTAATAACTGAACAGGGACAGATCATTTTCATCCTGTGCATAGTAATTTCTCCTGAGAGTTCAGAAGATATTTAAGATTTTCARTATTTTGGTTGTCATTCAATGCCAACATAAACCACTTCACACTTCACTTCAATAAAAATAATTGAGTAATTGGTTCTGCAAAAGGATTTGATAATCAGTATCTGGCCTCATAAGTGCCCAATTTAAGGAACTTCTGAAAAGAGGTTTATAGAGTTTGGGTTTAACTTACCAAGACATTGTGCAGGAGTGCTTTAATGCTTTCTGTTTAAACATTCATAACTTTTGCAAGAACAACCTGAGAGCTAATAATGCTAGTTTATATATATGTGTGTGTGTGTGTGTGTGTGTGTGTGTGTAGAGAAGGGCAGTATTTGATCTTTGCTTAGATATCTTCAAAAAATTCAAGACTTTGCGAGATTGGGAAGGTGGAGAGGATTTCACTCTGTATACAGCAGAGCTTTTTGTTTGTTCAGTATCTCTAAAAAGGTAAATCCTGATAGCTGTTTCACCACCTACCTCTTCTAGAGTATGAAGCTGTAGAATGTCAGGATTCAGCCCGAAGCTGAATAAGCTTATTCAAGCTTATTGAAGGAGGAGATTGTGTGATTTTTTTTTTTTAACACTTTCAGCAGAAAACAAGTCCAAGGAAGGAAGAGTTTCTGGTGAGAGTTAGCCGTACAGATTGTGCAGAGGAGGGGAAGAGGGTCGGGGTGATGGCTGGTGGTGCGAGGCAAACCTGACGTGAGGTGTTTCTGTCTTCTCSGTTTCAGCCACCGTGTTCCCCGGCCTCCAGACGAGCCAGAGTGCCACTGTGGCGGTGGGAGCTGTGTCGTTGTCCCAGCCCATCCAGCTCCCCAACCCTGGATGCAACATTCAGGGCAGTCCTCACCATGCACCCCAACAGCTACCTCTTCACTCAGCTGTGGACTCTGAGAGGTAAGACAACCTCTGTTTATTTTTCTTCTTCTCTTTTTTCTTTCATTTTGAAAAGCCTGAGGAATAACCTCAGGAGGTTGCTCGAGTGGGTATGTTGCTGCCCTAAGGCGATGACCAAGGAAGGAGAAGCCAGGGGTGGCACATGAGACCTGGCATCTGTCTCCATTGAGGGTCTTTATGCAAACATCACCTTGATCTCCATCAGTGACCTGAGCAAGCCAAGTCATTCTGACTGGGACATGCCAAACTCCAGAGGAGTCCAATAGCACCTCCCAGAACTCAGATCCGTGTTTCACTTTATGTGCAGTTGGAAACTCTGAACTCTTTCYTCTCAATATTCTCTCAGTTCTGAGTGTCTCTGCAGGAACTTGGCATATTTTGTCTTATTGAGAGGAATGGATAATTAATGGATTTCGGTTTTAATTCTCCAGTTGCAGAGCTTGATTTATAGTCAGGACTCATTTTTTGCTGGCTAGAAACAATCCCCCTGGGCTTTGCTGTTTTCATAATTCCACATATTTTCAGCATGAAAGCAAATTGCTTGAAAGTGGTTTAATTTTCATTCTTGGGTGATTCATAAATTATTTTCAGCAGTCCTTGCATTTATATTGTATATGGTATTATACATTTCCACCTTGTTTATTGAAACTGAAGTCTGTCAGATTGTAAGAAAAAAGAGACTAAGTAAATAGATTTTCAGTAGTAAAATCAGCAAGATACACTATCATGCTTGAAAGCTATTGAATTCTTAATATTTACGTATGGAAACTTCATGAGGCTTTATTTTGCTGATCTCCCTGGCTTTCAGCATTCTAAAGCATTATTATCTCTATTTCATTAATGCATTTCAAGGTGTTTAATCTCCTTAAGGGATAGAAATATCAGTAATTTGGAAAGCATAAAATGTCCAATTATAAACCCCAAAAGAATGCACCCTAGGCATCAATTACTAAACAACCAAGCATAGTTTTCTTTGAGGAAAGCCACACTAGCTCCGCCTAGAAGAACAGAATGGCTCAGGAAAATGATGGTGAGCCAAAACTGTTTCTTATTTTCAGTCTTGAACACCCGAATTGGGAGAGCCCTGGAGCCATGGTTAACTTTTTTGGCCGTTGCACAGCAGTCTGAGATTGCCATGGACTGAGCTCCCCTGCCTGTTCCTGGCCACAGGGACCCTTCCAGGGACAGTTTCCCTGTCAGTGGCTCTGGTCATCCCTGGAAACCCTGTGAGCTGTTGATGCTCTCTTGTCTCTCTGGAAATTTTTCTTACCCAGAGTAGTTTTCCGTCATAATAGGCATAATGTTGTCATAACAGACAATGCTAGATCACCAGCTATCACTATCATTAACTTATTAAAAAAAGRAAAAAAAAAAGACAGTGATCCATTAGTACGTTTCTGGAGTAGTGACTCTTGCATGAGCATAGTGGAGAAAGAGTGTGACTTAACTCATGAAGTCCTTGGAAGTATTGCAGACCTCAGGATAGTACAGAATTCTGCTGCAGATTCACAGTAACAAGGAACTAGCCTCGAACCAGCTTCTCAATTCTTATATGTTGTGCTATCTGTGTTCACACTCTCTTTTTTGTCTGCTGTTTCCTGTATGCAGAACTGCTCGGGCTTAAAAACAACAAACAAAAACTCCTTTTAGGCAATTTGACAAATGGAAATTTGTATTCAAAAAAAGAAAATATATATAGCTGTAGTGTTGATTTCATTACAGAACACGTGGCACAAATTAAGACAAATGCTTAGAATGAAAACTAATACAGAAACTGGTTTTTAATCTAATAGAGATCATTTACATAAACCCCTGAAAGTAGGCTGTCTTTACTCCATGCTGGGGTGAGGAGTGGTGTTAGCATAAGAAAATGTGAAGGCCATAATGGCCAAAAATAATGGCTTTGGCAAGCGTGGATTAGGCTGTTCATCTCATCGAGCAGACCTGCAGGATTTAGGGGCACGAGCAGCAAATTTTCTCCCTGTGGTTCTTGACGTGGAGATGGGACCTTCCAGAGCTGGGGCTTACTGTTGAGCACGTGCCCCTGGGACCTCATTAATTTATTAGGTTAAAAGCATCCATGCCATCCTTGTGGCTTTGGTAGTGCCAGGGTGCCAGGGAGAAATAAATGAGTGGCTTCTCTTCCACTTTTATCCACCTTGTGATGGGAGGGAAGTGCAGAGCAGATAGCACAAGACTTGAGGGAGTCCGACCTCAGTATGGGGACCTGTCATGCAGCTCTGGTTCTGCATGAAAGACCACCTGCAAGTCAGGCAGGGTGCTGCACCCCAGAAACTGCTGCACACGTCAAAGAGATCATGCACAATAAAAAAGCAAACACATTTCAATGGCTCCCACTGTTAGGGTCCAACTTTCAACACTCCTGATTTGCAGTAATCTCTTGAATATCGACTGTTCAGTGAAGATAGCAAATGATCACAGCACACAAAAATCATATATACGAGAGGGAATATACATTTGGCTTTACTTACTCTCATTTTTTTATGAAACAAGATGGGACATACAATGAATTTGAAAAATAATCTACTTCAACCCCAGAAAAAAGCAATTCTGTGTTTATATTATTGACATATGCTACTCGGTGGAGTAAAACCGTTGATGTATCTTTTTGCAAAAAGTAGAAATGCTGTTGTCTTTGATAGCAAAAAAACCTCTAAGTGCTTTTTAAGAYTCACCTTTTAATACTCACTTCTGTGCAAGAAATAACTTGTTGGCAGATATGAGACCAGGATAGAATTTTCGCATGGGACATTGTGCTTCGTATAATTTTTCACCTTTCTGTGAACCATGGCTAGTGGTATGGCCCTGAGGGATGACACATACTAAATTGGACATGATTTCTAAACTCTGCATAAGTTGGGAAGTTGGGAAGAAAGACTTAGGACTGAACTGTCCAAGTTACGGTAATGCTATAATAAGTTCTGTGACAGTGCTTCTGTTTGCTTATTTGGGAATGTGGTTATATTCCTTTTATGCCTCTGCTCTAAAACAATAAATGCCTCCAAGGCAGACGTCCAGACACAGAGCCCCTGAGGGGATCCAGCCAAGGAATCAGGACATCCAATAATGTGCATACGTTACAAAGCCCTTTGTATGTGGCATACAAGGGACAGCCCTTGGAAAGCGTTTAGTTAGAGAGCTTAACAGTGAAGTTTTGAAGCCAGTACAGTWATTTCTTTCCAGTCTTGGGACACTTGGGAGAATTGGCTGCTGAGAGACGTTATCTCCCTTTCAAGTTAGTGAGGAAATGAGAGCTCACTGTTACAAGCTCAAAGGTGAGGGTGAGCAGCAGATACARCCCTGAGCTTGGGCCAGACCCAGCCTAGCAAAACCTGGGATTCCTTTTTTTCTTTCTTTTTTTCATTTGCAAGAAACCCAGTTCTCTAATACAGATACATTCACAGAAGATTCAGAGAGAGATTTTAAAGTTCAAAATATTTCTCTCTACAGGGAATCTGTGTTTCGAGGCAGCCCCTCACATTTCCCTTGCTTAAATTCCACCCGTCTTTCTTCTTCTAATCAAARCACATGCTTGGGTGCTCGTCAGGAGAGCTGTTCTTTTTTTTCCCCCTCTGGCCCCTTCTTTGGGCTAGATGGGCTACTATTTGATCTTTGCAGCAGTTCCTGTGTTCCTAAAGCTTGAGAATCTGTGTCTCGAAAGGGATTTTCAGACACTTACTAATGGCTGGGAAGAGGGGTATAGAAGTGGCGCCCGGTGACACACGCGGTCCTCTCCCCCGGACACCACGGGGATGATGGAAGCTGCCGTGGGATCATTGCTATGCAGCATGCGAGGCCCGTGGAGAGCAGCAGAGCCGCATGAATGCAAATCTGTGCGCTGGACAAAAGAGCAGGCTTTTTCTCTTTCTTTTTCTTTTTTTTTTACCATTTTCCCATTAGCTAAAACATTTCTTTTGGGAATGAAGACTGTTTACTATTTGGGGAGAAAAAGGGAGAGCGGTAAAATCAATTYCAACAGAAAATCAGTGAAGTGTGTTCTCTCATATGTAGGTATAACGTTTTTGTCGTTTTGGCGAAATAGGTTCATGCATGACTTTGGGGGAAGAATGTTTGATTTTTAGAATTTGTGCTTGGCAAAAACTGTGTTTCTCTGTTTTTAAGCTGTGTCTTCAGAGTGGTCATTGATGGCCAGGATTAGAGTGCAATGTGCTGGGTTTCTGTAATACAGTTGGACGTTCTTCTCTTTGGCAGTGTAGTGGGGAGCTACAAAATCCCTAGCACATAACGCAGAGCGTAGATCCAAACTAGCACATGGGGTGACCGTGTGGCGCTGTCCCACACTGTCCACGTTTGCCTATAARTAAAGGCAATAGGAGGGAGGGCAGCAGCGTGCAACACCGGGGCAGGCAGCAACCTGCCACAAACAGCTCATAACTTTGTCCTACTTTTGGCCAAAACTGCCACGGAAATTAGGTGAGACACTGATCTCCAGGACGTGCCAATTTCATAGCATTTTGCTMTATTCTCAAGCTATTGCTGCCTAGTAAACTGCACTGTAAGTCCAGCCAGTTAAAACAGAGCTGTGATCCAATAAATCACTTCAAAATRTTTCTTAAAAAAAATATAATCTCTGGAGACCAAAGTTTTCAGCTTYGGTGTCCTGTTTCCATTTTGGAAGCATATTGAGAGTAACGTAATGTTTGATCTTCTGTAAATAATGGCACACAATCACTTTTTTTACTGCAAAGTTGACAAAAAAAAAAGTGGACAGTGAAGATAAAGCTGGATCCAGCACAGCAACGTTGTTTCTACCTCAGATAATTCCAGCTGGTTGCACTGTATGCCATACTTTATCAGGGTTAACTATAAGTAAACTATGTCTTCTTTTACCTCATTAACGAGTATATGTAATTACCTTTTTCTTTTTCTTTTTAACAATTTTTTCTACAAAAGCCTTTTCCTTGGCCCAGTGATGCCCAAGCAATTGAGTACAGTTGTCTCAAACCATGTGCGGTTTGAGGTAAATGTGAGGTAAAGTACATCTTGCATAAAAACTTGTGTTTTTCCTCCTTGTTACCAAACACACATTTCCAGTTGGTCATCTACTATATGGCACTCAGGTAAAATAAACTAGTGGTAGTTTATCCYTTCCTCTCTCTTTCTACTGATTGCACATATTGCAAGTTTATTTTACACTTGGGCCATCGCCAGATAATGATTACTGTAGTAAAATCCCTTTTTCTTCCCCAAACAGCTGTTATTACTGCTGATTAGTATCACTTTATATATGTATGTATATGCCTGCATATGTGTGCTGTCTGACCCAGTCACTCCCCATGAGGATGCCTTTTCCTAGCTGTGGTTGGGAAGTGAGAGGTACCAGCCCAAACTGGTACCAAAACATTCCTGCGCTGACCCTGAGATCCAGCCCATTCCTCTTGGCAAGGGCTACGGGTCTCGACCATGGCTCTTGGTGGCAGTTTCCTAGGGGTTACGAGCTGGTCCTGATTGTTCCAGAAACCAAACTAATTTAGCAGTTCCCCCAGTAACACCCTGTAATTTATTTGGGGACAATTCTGTGCTGAAGTGAGTCCAAGCTTTTCTTTTGTTACMCAGGAGGGAAGTGCAAGTAGATAGCTATAGTCACCCAAATGAGTAAGCCAGGAATTCGTGAAGTGATTCATAAATCACTATAAATACCGCTGAAGTCTACTAAAAAGGAGCCCTTTCTGGCTATACAAAGTGATGTATTATCACTGGGAGGGTTTTTTTAGATGCTAAACCAAATGCAAAATCTTCAAGACTGTGCTTTCCATTTTGAGTTCTGGGAAAAAAAAAAAAAAAAAGAGATTCTTTTCCCTGCTTTTGGCCGCTGGTTAAATCATTCTTCAATGATTAGCTTGCACAAATGAATCTTGAAAATACAGAGGATGATATCCCACATTTTTTAAAAATAATGATAGTGACAAAAGATTGGTCTGTGTATTGTTCTTCATCTCTGGCAGCAAATCAAGAGTCATTCCTCATGATGGCTATGCAAACAGCCATCTCCAGGGCTTTCTTAGAGGGATATAGAGCCAGGCAGCTGAAGCACTTTTGAAAAACTGTCTAATATCTTTATCACGATACATGTAACAATTWTACCTTTTTCATTATTAATCTCAGGTATTATTATGGAACATACATATGTTTTATTCTTTCACTCCTTGGCCTGACTCAAAGTCTACACTTAGCGGTTGTCAAACAAATACACATTGGACAAAACTTCTCAGTAGTGATAACTTTATTTCCCCCAGCTGTACAGCGCATCTGCAGTAATGTATGTCTTTTTGAAGTCAACATGAAAACCACAGAAAGACAAACCAAAATGTGTCTAATATGCCTAAGAAAGAAGTTGGTAATTGAAAGCTGGGTGGCCTRTAAATCATATAAAGTCCATTTTGAAATTTGCTAATATAAAAATATAAGTTATGGATCTGACAGAAATGTAATGACTAGTTTTCACATAAGGTCAAAATTACACAAAGGTTGTGTGACAGAAGTTGGTTTTGAGTGAAAGATCTCAAGTGTCATGGGCTTAATCTGGACTATCCATCCTTATCCATCCCGGCCTTATCCATATGTCTTCTGTGGGAATACCCACATTTATATCCACTCATTGTCTTGCAGAAATAGCCTGGTTCCTTTTTTTCTCTTTTTCTTTTTCTTTCCCTTTTTCTTTCCCTTTTTCTTTCCCTTTTTCTTTTTCTTTTTCTTTTTCTTTTTCTTTTTCTTTTTCTTTTTCTTTTTCTTTTTCTTTTTCTTTTTCTTTTTCTTTTTCTTTTTCTTTTTCTTTCCCCTTTTCTTTTTCTTTCCCTTTCTCTTTCTCTTTTTCCTTTTTCTTTTTCTTTTTCTTTTTCTTTTTCTTTTTCTTTTTCTTTTTCTTTTTCTTTTTCGTTTCCCTTTCCTTTTCCTTTTTCTTTTTCCTTTTTCTTTTTCTTTTTCTTTCCCTTTTTCTTTTTCTTTTTCCTATTCCTTTTTCTTTTCCTTTTTCTTTTCCTTTTTCTTTCCTTTTTCTTTTTCTTTTTCTTTTCCTTTTCCTTTTCCTTTTCCTTTTTCTTTTCCTTTTCCTTTTTCTTTTTCTTTTTCCTTTTCTTTTTCTTTTTCTTTTTCTTTTTGTTTTTCCTTTTCTTTTTCTTTTTCTTTCCCCCATCCTCAGTTTACCTCTCTTCTCATGGATGAAAAAGTGATGCTGAGCTATTCGTGAGTCCTCTGATCTAGTGAATATCTCGCCATAGGGGACAGGGAGTTTTCCATCTGAAAAGCAGGCTGTAGCACTTACTTATAATGTGCTCTGGGCTATACAATTTTGAAGAAGTGCAAATTACAAGAAATTTGGGGTTAAACTCAGAGAGTCCGTAAAACCCTCCTGGAAAATATTATGTACTCTTACAGTGCTGGCAGGGATAGAGCTGTGCAAAATACGCCAGCAAAGTGACAAACCTCTATAGCAGCTGCCCTGCAGGTCTCATTCTGAATTCTGCTTCTCCTCTCGCAGGCTTGTGAGTCCAGATCAATATCCTGATGGCAGCAGACCCTGCTTAACTTGAAATGATTTAACACTTGGTTTCATATTCATTTTATTCGCTTTAGATTGACATATTTCTGAAAAGTGATATATAAAACACACAGATTTCTATGAAATGCTGAGACCTGAAACTAGACAAGAACATCATCCAGCATCCGGAGCTTGTAGATGCTCGTATGGGAGGACAGGAGTTTGCTGACAGATACAACTGTTAAAATGCCTTACCATTAGGTAGCTATTAATGCCTGTGGAAGTTAAAGGGAGTTTTCTACCATAAAAGTGCWATACACCCTTTGATTTCTCATAACCCAGATCTAATGATATGTCACATTTGAAAATGTCTACATATCCGGGATGCACACTGTTCTTTCTGAAGTCTGAAACTGTATATAGTTATCTTAAGTGTTAAGGAGACACAATTTTTAGCTCTCATTAGTGCTGGATTTTACGTTCTGGCCTTYGTCTAGGTTTGTTGCTCCGGCGCCTTCTCCTCAGCACATCAGCCCGCAGAGAGTCCCCGTTCYACCCGCCCTGGTGCAGACACCGAGCCCGCAGCCTCCAGGAATGCACCTCAAGATGTACGCGGCAGCAAACCCTTCCTTTCCACCAAACAGCCTCCACATCCAAGGTAAGAAAGAGAAATCTTCGTCACTGATGCCTTGTGTTGCGTCGCTCCTGCTTGGCTTCGAGTCAGGCACTTAAAAACTGGTACTGATGTTTTCAAAGCATCTTTCCTGTGATTCTAATAAGTAGGCTTCAGGATCTCATCTTCACACTCTCTTACAATGCTCGGCTTAGTTACTCCTTATTCGTCTTATTAAGGAGTTACAAGTTTCTCCGTGGAGACGTTTTTGGAGCTGATGTCCAGTAAATTCCAAGCCTTCCCATTTCCACAGCATATATTATTTTACACAGTTTCCTTTTTTTTTTCTGAATCAGCATTTGGCAAAATCCATCTTCGAGAATGGCACGCAGCTGGATGAACTCAAGGTTTGATAAGTGCAGGTTTGTCATCCTCCTTGGTACAAAAGTAGCCCTTGAGTGCAGTCGTGATTGCTGTTCCCCACAGGACTCGCATGGCTTGGAGCAGCAAGCTCTACCCATGATGTAGGGTCTCCTCTTTAGAGCAGACCCAAGCAATGCTAATATATCCCCAACGTCCCCCTACAACTGAACACACAGGAGCTGAAAGGAGAAAAGACATGAGCTACTAAAGCCATGAACAGCCAAGAGACAACTTGAGAGTCCCCCCTTCCTGGAGGATGTCACTCACATGGACCAGAGCCTCACTCCACATAGACAGAAGTTAATTCCAGCTCAAGTGGCCCAAGCACAGATGGACTCCAGGACTTGCTCCCACATTATGTTACTTCCCTGTGCGAGAAAAGCTTTGTTGAAAATTCATGTTTGTTGACAGGAATTCAGATTGTATAGATCTCTTCAGTAAAAACTAGTAGGAAAATAACATGGAATTAATTCATTAGCCTTTTATTAACTATGTAAAAGTGTACAATGAAACTGTACATTGCAACAACAACAATCATATTTGGGGATTAAGCATTCTTTCAAATGTTAAGTTACCTATTGTCATTTTAAGAGCTATCTGTTCAGAATGTCCTCCCTCCAGCTTAAGCACGGCAGCTCCGCTCCTGTGCCCTGTACTAAAAGCTTTGCCCTGTGTGCCTCATTTGCTTGCCTGCACTCTCCCTTCCATGCCTCAAAAACAAATGTTTCAAGAGTTTGTGATTAAGTTTTTCCAGCACTTACACAAAGATTTCCCACTTCTTTTCTTACATCTTTGTAACATAGAAGAATACCATGGAGCTGTTTCACTAGCCTGGACCATATATATTAGGTGGCCGTGAGAAGCCCAGTGAGTTTCTGTCTGTTCTCTAGTTCTGTTCATAACCTGCCCCTTCATGATTTAAAGGGCTGTAGCTGTAGTTGCTGAACTTTTAGCACAGTCTGCCACCAAACAATAGTGACATTTTTCTGTCCCAATATGCAGTCTTAAACTTGTCAACTCAGTTTAAATTGGCTGTACCCAGGAAGAGAGGGTTTCATCACCAGAAGCCTTGCTGAGCAAAAATGTTGTTAGCAATCAGCCTTCCTGAAAGCTTGAGCATCTTAGAAGCTCATGGAGATATGAGGCAGAAGTGACATGGGAAATCCGAGCTAGTCTTGTGTGCGAACAGCTTCTGCACCGCTTTCCCTTTAATAGAATTATATCACAGACAAAATTTTCCTTTTTCCTTTCATGAGAAGCATAGCACTAAAGACACTGTCTTGTGAAACGCACGGTTTCAGTTGCAGCTTAGAACTGGGATGTTTGGAAGTGATGACATTAGACAACCTGCCGAGCTGCGGTGTCCTTTACAGTAGGCCTTAAATCTGATATCCTGAATTGCTGGAGCCCACGGTGTTGGATTACTGAATTGCTTCCCAGACTTCTTGCATCCCCAAAGGGCCGCATGTTTATAGATGCAATAAAGACAGCCCTGATCGTGTAAGTCTGCAAGAGAACCTTTAGAGCAAAGCACGACTGCAGGGAGCTCTGCTGAGAAACGCAGATATTCCCAGTTGTTTCAGAAATAAGATATGGCAAATCGAGACAGGTAAGTGAGGTAGGAAAGGAAAGGACTGTAGTGGAAACTGATGCTTTATAGGTTACTTTCTTGACACGTTCTCATGAAAAGCATGGTAGACCTCTTTGCGGTATGAGCCAAGCTAGCTTGATTTTCGGTGCCTCTGATACCATCTGAACAATTCTGCACCAAAAATATGACTATTCTTTAAAACTGTGCATATAACTTAGGACATGTGTTTGTGAATTAAGTTCATGACTAATGCAAGTGGGATAATGGAATAAAAGAAACAACTCATGTAAAATAGAAAGTAGAAATAGTTGCACTTTTTTTTCACTTGTTAGCAGGTATGCTTTCCTGGAACTTGTTCTGTACAGCAGTTAATGCTAATAAGAGATATATTTTCATAAAACAATCAGATTTAAACAAATGTGTGGTCATAATATCAAATTGCAACTCAGTAGTGAAAAAATTCTAGCTTTTCACAATAGCAAATCAATATGGGCGAACAATTTGTGATTCAAGTCTCTGTTCACTCAATTCTCCTGTGATTCTTCATGCACAAATGCTACCAAATGATTTTTCTTTTTTTTTTCTTTTGTAATTCATTTGGTTGACCCATTAGAAATAGACTTGACCACCATTTTGGAGTAGTTTGGGCTAAAGACAGCTATTGTAAAATTCTACATGAATTTAGTAGTGAGGACTGCTCATCAGTAGTGTACACTTCTTAATAACAATTGTGATTTTTAATTATTTTCTTCAGAAATATTTTTTATTGTTTTGTTTGTTTTGTGGAGCCAGACAGGGATCTGACTGAGAAGAAAATAACTGTCCTCAAACCAGTCAAAAATTTGCAACCTTCTGGCAATGTTAGCTGTGGCAGTTAATTCTCATTACCAGCTGTAATGAAAACTTTGTCCTAGTTCAATTGGATCAGGATTCTGTCATACACTTGTATGGACTGGGATCTCAGCTGTGAATTTGAGATAGAAGAGAAGTTTTTGCAATAAGAACCCATTAGGTCTATAAATATTTCACTTTTTTTGGGGGGGAAATAGTTTTATCATGCCAGAAAAATTAGTGTTCATTCTGGGTCTTGACATCATTTATTACGGCTAGAGTGCCTAGATGCAAAGAAACACAACTGAAGTCCATATGTGTGCCCATGTTTTAAATGATTATTATATTCGTTCTCCATGCCAAGGGCACTACTGACAAGTACCTGGGTAATTAATGGCATTGAATGCATTTGAATAGAAACGGTTGCTGGTTGTTTAAATGAAAACATTAAGAAACATCTAGCTGAGTGGTGATGAAGTTGATGTGTCAAACTAATAAAATAAAGCAAAATAAGGTCTGTCTTAAAGTGGACTTTCCACATCATCTGAACCCCCATCTCCATCTTCATGAAACATGCTTGGGATATTGCAATTTGGAGCAGTACGATAGGAACTGCATTGTCCTTTTATTTTATTGAGTGCACTTCATTACATTGAATGCTCTACCAAGAATATTTTTTCCTTCTTTTTTTTCACAAAGTAGTGGTTAATGAAGGCATGGATCAAAGCTGGTAGGGCTTGGTAGGCAATGTTGTTTTACTTGACTGAGAATGAGCCAACATACAGGATGTGACTTACAGCTTAACCACAAGGTAAGCTGAGGGTTTTTTGGGGTTTTTTTTCCAGAATTTAGCTGGAAATAGTCAAAGTGCCTGCCAGAATGAGAACGGTTGGTTTCAAGAGCATTTCTTAATGAGGCAGAAACTGTCAGTAGCTATGCAGCTTCTAAATCAAGTTTTAGGGAGCTATTGTTTTTTTTCTATCTGCTTATTTTGCTTTACTGCAGTTGTTTCTTAAATGTCAGGACAGAGCATTTAATTCAATTGTGAATTAAAAAAAGCTTTGCAAACTGCCCAAGTTTTCATAGAATCGTAGAATCATTATGGTTGAATCACACAATGATTATGGTTGGAAAAGACCTTCAGGATCATGCAGTCCAACTGTAAACCCTTCAATGTCCTGCCTGTTAACCCATGTCCCTGAGTGCTTCATCTACACATTTCTTGAGTGCTCTTGGTGACTCCAGCACTTCCTTGGGCATTCCAGCTAAACTATTAAAAAAGCGTCCTTGAGCTCAAGGCTATCAGTGCCCACAAATCCTGCTAGAGATGGTGAAAGAAGTGAGGGCCCAGTCTCTGAGGACAGAACACCGAGTGTGTGAGTTGTGCCTGCTGCATGCACTCGCAGGCTGCTATGGAAGAGGAGGCATGCTTCTGCCTTTTAATAAATACATATATTTTCCTCCTTCTTTTGTATGAAGGCAAAAAAATGCCCTTTATTATCCAAGTTTTCAAAAACTATGCTTTCAAAAACAGCTGTGTATTTTCCACATAAGTGTTAACTTGATCAAAATGTTGTTAGACATGCAAAAATCAGGCTTTAATCTCATTATATATACAACACTGTTTCTAATAAGACTACTAAACAAAATTCAAAGTCTGTTTTTCACTCAGCGTTGTTATCTAGAACTCTGCATAAATCCTCTTTTGCTTTCTTAATTAAAAGATCAGTCTGTCTTTTCCTGTCTGTAACCTTGGCCCATTCAGATGTATTTAAATACTAATTTCTCTATTTCAATTCCAGCACATTTTAATGTGTGCCAACATTTGTATGTTTCCTGAAGGCTCCCACAGAAAGATAGCCTCAAAGGAAAAATAATTGGACTCATAAAACTCCTAAACTGTGTGTTCTTCCTCCCACTTGGCAGGAAATCAATTGTATCACCTAATGTGATACAGCATGTTTTCTACTGCAGCTTTTCTATTTCTTCATCTGTATTACTTATGAAATATGTTATCTGTTCAGAAACACTATCAACAGTCCCATGTGGACACTTCCCTAGGGAAGTTAATGAAAATACATCTGGCTCCTGGCCACAGTCCAGCAAAAATGTGTAAAGTGCTTTATGATTTCAGCATGTTTTTAATCTCAGAATATCCCTGTAGAGGGATTTGAAGTTGGAAGACTTATTTGGGGATGGGGCTGTGGTAATGCACTGATATAAATTTTTGATTTTTAAAATATTTTTTATTTATAAGCCAGAACTGGCTGTTCCACATGAGGCATTTCTAATCTGAAGTAATAAATTAAAGTGTGATACTTATGTCCAGGCATTGTGTAATACCCAAGATATTTAGAAGCATCACTCTCCAATATCAGTGGGTCATGATGCTATATTTCAAGCTTCCCATTAAAAGACCCTCTCTGCTGAGGGGTCTCATAAGCTTCTCCTTATGCCATCAGGACAGCTCCTTTTTGCTTTCTCAGTCCATAAGCATCTGTGTTTTCATGGCAGGAGAATAGTTGCTACCCCTGCCACAGCTCTCTGTTTTTTATGACTCCTGGTCATCGCAGGATATATCTAAACTTAGGTATATCTAAATTGGATATCTAAATTGGATATACCTAAACTTGAAGCTGAAGCAATACTTGCATTAGCTGTCGCTGTAGTAGTCAAAATTAGGGCTGCTCATTTCTACCCTGTCCTTCAAAGAAAATCTGTTAACATTCATAATCCTTGAAAGTATCAAAAGCACTTTCATTTTTTATTATACTCAAAGTAAACTGAACATTATTGCGAGAAGAAGGGAAATTGCTTAGACATTACCTGCTGAAAGGAATTTATATGCTCAATGTGGTTTTGAACCCATTTTTAATTTTTTTTTTTTCACTCAGTGTTCTAAGAATTTAGGGACAGTTTTTGTTTGTTCTTGTTATTGCTATTGTTACTGAGCTTACTAAGATAAAATTATCTTATCGTGGAAGGATTATATCATCTGAAAGCTGGTTAACTAAACTAGCTGAAAGAGCCAGCCTTGCACATCAGCATTTTCAGTTGTGATGTCTCTAGAATGAACTTGAGACACAAGATACTTAAATCCTTGGGTTGCTTTCTGAGGTAGGGGTTATTTTTTCAACAGTGACTTTTGATATGACTAACTAATGAAAAGAAATGACCCACTAGCCCTTTAGATGATAAGTTGTTTGCTCATAAAAACTTTAGGCATTATTTAACTCCTGGACCTGTTATTTGATGGTCAAGTCTTACAGCTTCTATGCGAAAATGCAGAGGTAATGTACTTTTTTTTTCAATTTCTAGGTAGAGAGAGTGATGAGAACAGAGAGCCAGAAAACAGGCAGAGAGGATCTTGGTTCATGACAACCCAGGCTTTCTTGAAGGAATATGTACTTTAAAACAAAATTATAAGGGTTTCATTTCTGACACACTCTAAGACCTGTGATTAACATATTACAGAAACCAGAAATAAATACATAAGTTAGAGTCTTCATAACCTCAAGAAAAAGTCCCAAACTTAATAGCAAATCACTAGGTGATGAACAAGTCAAGATCTCCCAGGCAAGGTCCCCAGGCCAACATATTGTTGAGTATCTGTCTGTAACCCTGCTTACCAGTGTCCCTGTTTTACCAGGACTGGTTTTGCTTATATAAACACATATTCTGTAATGGATTTCAGTATGAATTTACTCAGTGCTTACGTGCATCTTCTACTTTCTTACTCTTCTACTTTGTCTACTGGACTCAACCTTGTGCTTTTACCAAGTCCTTAGTAAAGTCATCTGCCTTTATTTTGAGTCAAGGGATTGCTTATCTACTTCAGATAGCAGCCCTGTGAAAAGTCTGAAGAGGACAGAGACCAGGACTGCAGAGAGGGGAGAGATTTCCTACAAACTCTCATCTAACCAGTCCATGCCTCTCACAAATCATGTTAGCAACAGAATATTGTGAACATTTCATATCAAAGCCGCTCTACTGGCTAAAAGTCAAGTGGACTTTGGTGCTGCTACAGTCAAGATTTTTACCTTTCTTTTTACCTTTCCTTTTACTTGACCAAAGTCCTCCCACCCCATCCCTTTCATCTCTGTCCAGATGTTTTACTGACTGTCTTCTCCTCGTTTTAGGTTTTTACGGACAGCTTCAGTCTTTCTGCCCTCCCCATTATGTGGACACTCAGAAAAATTTGCAACATGGTATATCCTGCAACATGGTTCCTCCCTTTGAAGACTGCTTAGCTCCCACACCAGTGAGCCAGGCAGGGTCTGGTGCCTTCCATCGAACCTTCTCGGCTCATTCTGGTATTACAGGTAAATGACAATTGTGGGAAGTCTGTGCATTTTTAACACCTCTGCTGCATCTGTGAACATGACTGGGGCCTGTCAGGCTGCTGAATGTTAGTTGCATCTGGAAAGGACCGACGGGGCCTTCCACAAAGAGGAGACGGTTTTCCGAGTTTCATGGAGCAGCTTAGGCGACCAGTTGCAGTGGTCACCATGACGTCTGGTCCATGGGCAGATTGTGTGCTGTTGTGGGCTTCTCCAGGCTCCAACTGCCCTGTGGGTTGGTCACCAGGTCATATACTCACTTTGAACTATTGTCCTTTGAGCCTTGAGAGGGATTTGTGCAGGCACTCCACTCCCCTTCACATACAGTGGTAGGAACTGGGGTGACTCCAACTGTTGGTTTGGCTTTCTGCATATTTGATTTTTCTCAGTCTTCAGTTAATTTGCTCACATTCCTGTGGTGAGTGCAACCTGTGTGCACATTTTTCTATGCACACTTCCTCTGTTTCTGTCTATTTGAATAAAGTTAGGCCACTTGCGTGTGGCCGTGGAAAGTTACCTCTGTGCAGAGGGTCAATATAACGTAATGGGGCTATTCTTAGGGCCCAAGTAAAGATTAAAAATTGGTGCATAAGTTTTGTGTTGTGCTTCTGCACAGGAGGAATTAACTTAGAGTGTTTTGTGCTTTGAAATCTGTCGTACATCCTGGTCCTTCAGTAGTGCAATGAGAGACCAGCGCATATATCACTTCTAAGACATAGGTATATAAAGATATCATCCAAAAGATGGCTGATATTCCCATGTATACCTCTGTTTTTGTTTGTTTGTTTTTAATGGAAGTTAGTCGTGTATGTGCTATGGTCCTAATTATGGCAAATGAATCTCAGAATATTTTGTTACTTCTTATCAGGTATTGAGTATGATAAAATTCCATAGCCAATTATGAAGTTTAATTTAAAAACCATTACAGCGCTAGCAGTTAGGTGGCCCAGATCTGATGGGCCAAGTATTAATTGGGATGAAACTTCCCGTAGTTCATATTTGATTCTGATAGTCCTGAAACTCCTCACTCAGCAAGTTCTGTTAGAGATAAAAATAATATGTATGTTTGCTTACCATGCATGCTTAAAGCCATGCCCAGTTCTCTGCATAAAATTTCTTTATTTTTTTCCAGTTTATGATTTTCCAGCGGGACCCACAGGTATCTTCGGTGATTCAGCTTACAGCCTGCCTGAGGACAGCAGTTTCCTACAAATAAGTGCAGTGGATCGTTGTCCTAGCCAGCTTTCTTCTGTCTACACGGAAGGCTAATTCATTGCAACTTTTATTGAACTTCATTCCATGTCATCTTGCCCTTTCGATATTTCACTGTCGGTTTTTCTCTCCATAAGACTGCCATGTATGTATGGGGATATGGGTGAATATACATACGTTCCGGAGAGGAAAACATGCAGTCAGTGGGCATTCATCATGAGTAAACTTTGCCAAAATGTTAGTAATTGTTTCTTTCTTCTGAACTGCTGTACAGCAATTCGTCTTATTTCTTCAGGTTTTTTTGTTCTGAAAGGGAATTCAAAGATTGAATAAGAAATCTGCTTTTGGCTGTAATCCTTTCAATTGATTGATGGAATCTTTGAAGAATACACCTTCAGAAAATCTTCAAAATGAAAAGAAGAGGAAGAGGGAATAAAACCGTAGCATACTATCAACATGTCGAAGGCACACGGCTTTTTGCAGCACCTATTTGCCTGTGACGCTTCCAAAGTTAAACATACACCAGCATAAAAAAAGGGAAAGCAATAAGACATATATCTTGGCACTACACATTGCAAGGTATCATTGTGGCTTCTTTTTAAAGCCAAGATCACTGGTACTGATTTCTTACTGGCCTTTCCTCTGTGTTTTAAGCCATATGCAATGGCCATTACAATTTTTTCCAATATTCTTTCTGATCCAATGCCTTGTGCAATGTATAAGGAGGGTTTAAATGCACTAGATAAGAAGGTACTTGGACTTTCTCTTTATTTAGCATTCCTGCTAGATAAAAATAAATGTTTTATTTTTTGTTGGTTTTTAGCTTTATTTCTATATTTGAACTTTAGAACTTAGAGAACTTTATTACTATATCTGCTGTCGAACTGTGTAGAAAAGTTTAAAATACCCAGTAAAAAGATTAATTTCCTTAATATGCATAGCTTTCTTTTAGCAACATATATAGATTTAACAATTTTTTTGTTGGCCTTAATACTTTTATTTCCATACCACATTTCTTTTAAGAAGATTGTTGATATTGCCTATGGTAATTTAGAGGTGTAAAACCAAACCATTTTGGGGATTTATTTACTTAGTCTCAGGCTCTAGTCCTCAAGTCTAATCAAGGCTGGAAGCTAATGAGGGTGTCAATACTCCAAACCACAGGTGTATGAGTTAAGAACATTGTTTTGCAGTGGAGATATTGTCCTGTCCATGATGATCCTATATTACTTGGAAGCAACTCTTAGATTATTTAAAGTTGAGTTTTGAGGTTATTTGAGTCCATTTTGGGGACTTCTTATTTTGTGGTGTGGAACTTAATAATCATGACCAGACTGAAGCTGAAGGGAATAGATATTTGCAGACTAGATCACAACTATGCTACAAAAAAAATTTAGAAAGTCAATTTAAAAAATTCCTTATATCAACATTTACATAAACTGAGAAGCTTTTGTTGATTTGTTGAATGAAAATGGGCCAAATATCAATATGCCTTTTTTTTCTGCATAGATGAATTTTTGTTCAGATGTTTAGAAGCACTGGTGTTCCTCTGAGTGCTGTATTCATTAATTGTGTTCTTATATATGGACATATGTGTTTATATGTGTAATGGAATGATTTTCATCCAACAAATACAAAGCATAGGTTAATAAATCATGTACATAAATCACGTACAAGATGCAGGAAAAGGTCTGGCTTAAATACAGAAAAATTTGTACAAAATTTTGTACAAAATTATTCCCCCTTTACTCTGTTTCTCACATTATGAGGGAAGGTGGCTCTCAGTTTTAGCTCACCTGAGTAGGTCTAGTTGCTACTATGTGTGGTTTGCATAGGGTAAGTGACATTCAGCTTTCATGCCCTGAATTGTTGTAAACACAACAAAAATACAGTTCCTTTATGTTAATTTAAGATCTGGCCCAATACATTAACAATGAGTTTTAGCTTTTTAATGAAACTATAATTATAGGATATCTTAGGCCCATTCCATGACTACTGTACAAATTTAACTTTGTTCAGCAGGAATTATTAGGCATGTTCAAAATTCTGATTTCAGACACATGGGGATATGTTCTGTTCTTCGTAAGTCAGTGAGAACACAATTGAGCCCAATGTGTACATATGTACCTGCATATGTATATACCATTATGTCAGTTCTCCTAACTGCAACTCAGTGATGATTGCCTGGAATTTGCCAGCGTTCAGATCTTTACCACCTTGTCCTTTGAATCTTTTCAAATATTTCTTCTAATAGGGGGACACAAGATAATCAGTGGAGAGGGGCTTATAATTCATGAAAGAGCCCAGAACAAAGGATAGAGGATAGAGGACAGAATTTGAAAACATATTTTTATTTTCAACAGTTACATTTGAAAAGAAGAAAAGGTTTGCAAGTGATTCCTTTTTATATATGCATTTAAATATATATATATTCACTCTTTCATACATAAAATTACATACATATGTGTTTACATACATACATGCATACCTACCTACATACATATATCTGAATCACTTGCAAATCTTTATGAGGTTTATCTTAAAAAGGAAGTAGARTTGTGAGATTAGGTACACGAGAATGTGCTACTGGTCTGTGAAAATGTATGCCTTTCTTTACTTCTCTATCAGAGAGAAAGTAGATTCCTCTGTGGTCGTTTCATATTCTCTTTATGGTCAGCCAGACCTGGGGATGAGCTCACATCACTTGTGGCAGTTATATAGAAAAAGAGAAATCATTTGATGTTTTTTAACTATTTAAATAAGAAATCGCATTTGTCACATTTACAAGGAAAAATGGTGCTTGTGGAAAAAAAAAAGAAATATATACCAGTTGCTGAATTATATGCAAATAAATGTGCCTTGATGATTTTTGTATTTTTCTTCTTATTGCTGGATAATTTTAATTTTCTAAAGGGATTCCTATCTAAGAGATGAATTTATTTTACACTATGGACAGTAAATAGCATTTGCAATCTTTATTTTATACAATTCTCTCTTTTGAGACTTGGAGGGTATATTTTTATGTACATTAGAAATGGATCTACACTGGAGTTTAAAATGTAGCTTCAAATACTGCCTTTTTACAGGAGAAAATGTGTGTGTGTATAGCCATATATGTGTGTATATATGTATTTACATATATGTATATATGTATACACGCATGTATGGGCACTATGGTTTACTCATACTAATTTTTAAAGTATTGCAGTACTAAGGCCACATGTCACATTGTCTTGTGTTTTCAACTTTCCTTGAAGAGGTGTGAATGATTACATAAAACTACATTTAAACTGTTTATTCCCAGCTTTTCCTGTGGAATTTCATAGCAAATTTTTTTAAAGAGCACTTTTTTTTTAAAGAGCAACTTTTGTTGTTCATGTGAAATTGTGTTTGTGTTTTTCTTTTATATTTCTAGGAAAAGAGGAAATAAAAATGACCACATTTTAAAAATAACTGGGTGGGCTTTTACTTAATAAAAAAAATCCCTTTATTCTGAACAGAAAGCAGAGCATTGTGTGTAATATTTTTTACGTAAAGCACTTTTGTGAGGAAAAGAAGTCAAAGTATGTTTTCCATAAACTTTACAGACTTTTATATATGTTTATATATGCTCACATATATAGATTGAACTGTATTCAGTACATATATGTACTGAACTGTATATCCGGCTCATATTTGCTCTAGAGGGACATCTCTTGCATATCATGAGACTTAAATTTTCAGAAGAATTACTCACAGTTTTTCTCCATTAATATGTATAGTTTTGTGATTTGTTACTGCTATGTTTCATATAATCATAAGTTATTTTTGTCTTATTTCATAATATCATAAAGTCTTTTTTATGTAAAAGGCAAAATGAAGGGTGTGTGTGCATGGTACAAAATAAAACTGGAAATCTACAATTCAATGACATGACTGGTAGAGTCTGTTACTGTGAGATGCCTTAGAAGAAAACTGCTCCAGCCATTGTTCTGTTCTTCACCATAAAGCTGCTAGTGTTTGTATGGGTTAGTGTAATTCAAAACAGAAATAGCAACAAAAATCTCAGAGATTTTTTTCTCTGAAAAAAAGCCATTTTTATTGAGTCAGGGTGTTAAAATTGGGTTTAAATAAAGATGCAGTGAGACTAGATGTTTGTAAAGACAAATGGGTATCTCCGTGTTCTTTTAGACACTGGGTGGAGGCACAAATAAAAGCAGAACATTTAATTAATTTTTCATGGTTTGACAGTCTTTTCTGGTTTCTATGCTTATGTGGTTCTTCAGTCAAACATGTGAAGGGATTTTACTTTCTCTGGTTACGTTATTGTTTCTGCCATGCTCTAACAATTAAGAAATTACTTCAGAGCATCTCTAGTGTGAAGAAAAGAGTGTCCATTTCCACTATGCAAGAGGGAAAATGCCTTACAAAAGCATGAGACAAAAGCCCATTCTATTTAAAATACATCCTGAGAGTCAAGGGTGTTTATGATATGTATAAAACAATGCAAAAGCTAGAAATCTAGGCAGAAAATACAAACTAATTAATTAGTCTGATATAAAAGTAAGATTGTTTGGAAAGTGAAATATATAAGGAAAAAATGTTTTTTTAAAAAAAAAGTCCTTCAATCTTAGAAAATAAAGGACCAGGCTGGTTCTACTGCAAAGTTACAAGCCAAACTAGTTAAGTCAGGCGTAGATGCAACCAACCAGTAGGCCAAGGTCATCAGCTGGCAGATGTGTGAGATTAGGAGAGCTTTACCAGACACAAGCTTTGCCCCATGCACTCTTATTTACTGTCCAGTGCTTTAAAAAAGGAAACTTGCTAAATAGTTTAACAAATACAGGCAGCAAGTCCCAGAAGTCACCATGAAGAACTGAACATGACAACTGTATTCCTCCAGGCAGTATCTTTTCTGAATGGAAATCTCTGAACCTCTTATTGCATAAAGCAATACTGTTTGTTTTCTGTTTTTCCTAGTTAAAAACAAAAACTCATTTTGAAACATCAGAACTTCTTACAAGATGGATTTTTATTCTATTTGTTGTTGTTGATATTGTTTTGTTGTTAATATCATTGTTTGTACTAACTTGTAGGAGTGCCAAAGCTGCAATTTGTTTCTGAGTTCATATAATCTCTGCCCTGTACAAAAATAATGTAAATAGGCTCCATTTGCTATATTCCTAGCTTCTTCCATAAGGGATAAAAAAGGCTTTATATTCTGAATATAAATGTATTAATTTATACATATTTACTGCACCTAATTAAATCTTTTGCTGTGTTTGAAGTTTGAGTGGCTCTGTTTGCCTGAAAGGGCAACCGTTCATTATACTAGGTCGTGATCCTAAGGAAAGCTCTGTGATACTTCGTTTGCTTAGATTTCTAAAGATCTTGTTGCTTCCTACCTACGATCACATTTCTTAGCTTTTGCACAAACCGAGTTTTAAATTCTTGCCTATAAATCAATAAATGAATGGTAAGTAAGCTTCCCCAAGAAGCTGTTTAGAGAAGTTTGTAATAGTCTTGAAAACGACAATTTCCAGATGATTGTTTATATTTGCTCACTGCGGTTCATTACAGGAAACAGTGATAAAATTAATTCTGCAGAATGCAGATTGCTTATTTCTAAGGTTTCTATCCCTCCTTCACAATTCTTACTCTATGTTTTGCCTCTATGAACCTTGAATATATAACATTCTCATTTAAAGGTGGGTATGAAAAGTCATTCTGCCTCATCTTCCCATGGCATTTATAGATTTACAGCCAAAGTAAATTCACCTGGCAGTCAATATCATTAATGATTCACAAATGAGATGGGCCATTTCACTGAACTGTAACAAAGAGTGCCTTTCTGGCTAAAAGTCCAAACAAACCTTCACTATAACCAGAAAATCCTTACCTCATGCATGGCTGCAACTGGGTACACAGCATAAAGCTTTGCAAGTACATCCATGTAGACAAGAGAAAATGTAATTGCTTCCTCAATATTGTGTGTTTTTCTCTTTGATAAATAATGTATTTGAACCTGCCAAACAGTGGGCATGCTTAGGGCTTCGCTACAGAAGTAAATTATCTGTTTTCTGCTATTCCACAAATGAGCACAATGAGACTGGCGCAAATTAGGGTGACCTGGGTAGCTCACTCCCTCCTTAAAAAGCCAGTATAAATCTGTTGGAAAACAAAACAAAACAGAAGTTTCTGCTAGAATACGAGTCTCTAAGCACTGTGATTTCACTTGGTAGCCCATCTCTTCACGCAGTTTTCATTCTGCCATCGCTACCATTCATTGGAGGGAAGGGAAGAAAGCTTTTCTTTCATAGGAGATAAACAAATAGTGCCTCTGTGATGGTTCCAGGAAAAAGTAGAAGTAGCAATATTGGCTTCGTGGAAGTGGGAACAGCCCTGGACAGCAGTGCGGTAGCAATAAGCTCTTCCTAGTATAAGCTGAGTTAGGTAAGATGTATCAGCTTGACTTTTTCCCAACAAGGAGACAAACATTTCTGCAAAAGTGAGATTTTCACCCTGGAAATTTTCCATATGCAGCTGTAATCCTGGCCAGAGGTACTAGGAAAATCCTGAAGGTATGAAACTATCTTTTTACTGCCTAATGAGCAGAGCATAYGGCATCAAACTAATCACCACTAATTACCACTGGTCTAATATTGATTTATTACTACTATTTTTTATTTGCATTTAATGGCTTCAGGATATGATGTTATGTTAAGGCCTGTGCAAAGAAAGAACAGGGAAAAAATCCTTCCTATTAGCATCCTTCCTCCTTTTCTGCTCTGGAATTCTTCCCAAMATAATCTGTTTTTACCTGCTGTGCATGTGCTGAATACTTTAGTCAGGATTTACCATAGCGTAGTAAAATTTAACTTATTAAACTGTCAAAATATGCTAAACTTTTAATCTGTTTTAGGCTGAATAAATGCGAATGAGAGCAGATTTTTTCCCCCATCTGCTTGCAGCAAAGGGGGTAAGTAGGATAAAAGATCTTGCCCTCTATTTTATGTCCTGAATGAAATTCTTACTTAAGTATAAACTTAGATTGAAGTTGAGGTTTGGCCTATACTATTTTAAAAAGAAATTACTGACATATTTTTAGATGCTTTTTACCAGTGTTGCTCAAAAAATACCATAGCTAAATCCCCTAAAAGCAGAAATGTGATTTCCATCTAGTTATGTTATAAAGTTTAACTTAAATTGTGGAATAAGACTCAAAATGCTGTTAGATATCATGAATGAGATGAGTGCTTTAGATTGCTTTTCCCAATATCCACTGGGAAAGAGTGGTCCTGTGGATGGAAATAAATGCATCTTCTTTCTTGTTTACTATGTGCAGTGCTGCCTGTTCTATCACGGGAGGCATCGCTGCTCTGGTGAGGAAGAGGTACACATGCATGTTTAAACAACCCAAAGGTAAAGCAGATGATAGGTAGATAACGTAATAATGAACRCAAAATCAGTATTACAGAGGTCTAATAGCTAAGTTTCAATTGCAAACATAAGTATAATTAATTTTGTGTTGCTTCTATTTTAAAATAATCTAGGTTATTGAAACTAATTCTGAATTTTGATTCAAGAGGCCCAGAAGCATAACTTTTTTTTTGGGGGGTGGAAATTGAATGAATAAAACCAGTCATACATATCTATATAATATACATATACATAGAGTAGAGACATCGGAAGAATGGACAGGAATTCCATTTAACTTCTTTCTTCCCAAGCTATCAAATGTCTTTTTGACATAAGAAGAGAGCATTTGAATAACCTTAATTTGGAACCAGAGTTGCAAGCAACATTTATAAGAATACTTGCTAATTTCATTCCAGGTCAAGCCATTGCAAACATCATTCAAGACAGAAACTGCTCCTTCCTGGAATATGTTAGCTACTAATGATCTGTTTYCCATCTAGAAGACCATCCCATGGTGATTTGTCACCCTCTGAATTTGTCTGAGTCCCTTTGATTTTATACTCCCAGTGCCTGAGGACATTGCTCCAACTTTGCCCAAACCCATGTAGAGATTCCCCATAGCACCCACTAACAGCAAGTTATCATGAGTACAGTTTGGCAAGGGGATAGTTGTATATCCACTTTTTCCTGGAATAACTGACTGCACAAAACACASTGCAAAGAAGAATTGTTTCCTATTCCCTTACTCCTCCAATTTTTTGTCTCACATTTTCAGGGAATGTCTTGAGCGGGTGCTGTCTCTGTGGCCTTCTTGGGCTCTGTCCTGGCAGTTGGTGAATACTCTGTTGAGTATTCACAGAGTATGTGGGGAGGTCTCCCCCCAGATTTAGGAAGAACCTCTAAGATTTTCCTCTTCAACTTCCAGCTGTTTGTTTGTGTGTTTTAGTTTGATCTGTGTTTTTGCTTGTTTATTTGTTTTGGTTTGTTTGTTTGTTTGTTCTCCTGGAGTGGGACATAATAGAAAAGTGCAAGATTTGCTGCTGATGGCAACATAAAGAAAAAACTAACTCAGGAGCTGTTTGCAGTAAAATAAAATGATAGTGATTCCAATAAAATCAAATTAAAGACAGCACTGCGTAAACATTGATAAATCAGGCCAAATCAGTGCCACAGCAAAAGCTCAAATAAAACTGTGTGAAAATGGTACTTCTTTTCTGATAGAAAGGTTGAGTAGTCTCCTCTTCTGCCTCTAAAGCTTGCTCCCTACTAGAGCCTTTGTGGGACTATAAATTTTTGGATTTGATCCTATAACCTTACCTCATCCTCCAGGCATTTAACAAAGGCAGCATTATTGAATGCTGGGTTCCAACTAATTATCAGGAGTGTGTGAGAGAAACAGGGGACAAAGAACACCTGACATGATGCCACGTTAATAATTCACCCAGACGTCTAGGATAACACAAGCCCTCTGTGCACCAACATTTCGTGAGCTCCAGTCACAGGATTTTGTGCCACAGCAAAGCACATGAAACGGTTGATGAAAAACTTCAGCAAAAAAAGTGTTTTAGAAGCGTGTCACTTGTTTGCACCTTGTTTAGCCGGAATAAGCCTGCAAGCCCCTGTTGCTGCAGGGTTGTGTTTGAGATGTGGAGGTTCCTCGCTCCATTGAGTCTCCTTGGAGCATCCAGTAACAAAACCTGGAAATTGCATCTGGGGATTCCTAACTTGCCTCTTTGCAGAGCAACGACRTGTTGTGAGGTGCCAGGGCGCCCCAGGGGCAGCAGGGCTGGGATGGGGGAGATGCCATTCCATACCTCTCCAAAAGGGCACATTCCAGGGAGTTCTTCCCATAGCTTCAACGTGGTGGCCCCTGAAAACACATGCACGCCATGGCTGGGTTAAAAATAAGTACTGAAAAGCAGAAATAAGTTTTGGAGCAGACCTACCTCATGGCAAACATGACTTCTTCCATCTGCGAGTCCCTTTTTGCTGTTGAGGATACCCTGGCAAGACACATCTCCCTGTCACCTTACGAACGCAGCCAGTGTTTTATACCAGGTTTTATACCAGGAAATACTACTGAGTTTGAGTTACAGCCAGATGAGGGCAGTAGCATCTTGCAAACATGGAGCAAACGTAGGATCACAGGATGGAAGAAACATGGGTTAATCCTTTTCAATTTCTTTGATTTATATTATTGTTATTATTTTGCGTATTTTGCCTCTGCAAATTTACATCAGCACAACTCACTCTCATGTAGACAGGTATCATTAATKCCTATGTGACATTAACATTGGCAARGAGAATATTGCCAGGTTCCSAAAGAGGAATATAAATAAATCACATTGTAACTCTGCATATCCACAGAGCATCATGGGGCTTTACAATATTATTTGGAATGTCACCAACAGTCTCGATGTGCCTTTTTGAACACCCAGAGATTTTATTTTTCCCTGAAAAACAGCTTAACAATAACAACAACAACAAAGAGAACAAAAGCCCCCTCTGAGCTGATACTGGCTACTGAGTTACTTCAATAGCATCCAATAAATGCAAAGTGGTGCTAGCCATGGGCAGGATTCCAGCAGCAGATAAACCACAAGCATTCGTTGCTTCTATTCAGGGGGGTTTATTGCATTGCATGAAGACAAGGGGAAAAAAGGCATACACATCACCAAAACAAGGCATAAGGCCCCAATCAGTTTCAGTACAACAGTCCCCGGTAACAAATGTGACAGTTGCACAAGACATGTAGAAATATATCCTAATTCTTAAAAAAATCCAATTTTATGCCAAGCCAAATAACCTTGCTGAGTCACTGGTTTCCAAGAAGCTGTGCCATCATTCCTGAAACTGTTTGTGTGCCTCATGCAACTGGTATGTGAACTTTCCTGAATTTGCTGACCCTCTCAGTCCTGAATACAGCTCAGCAATGCTAATTTTGTTTGCTGCCTACATTTAATGGCCCTGTTTTTGATCTTATTTACCCTAAACTGAGATCAGGGTTTCATTCTGTTGGTTTTCGTGGAATTACTCCCATTATTGCAGTTTGACCGCTCTTGAAATCATGCTTGTGTTTAACAGAAAGCTGTTGCAAGCTTTATTATTTTTGAAAGGTTGCACCGATAAAAAGATTTGAAAGCCTAATTTGAAAGGCACCTTTGTATATCAATAGGCTGAAACATCGGTTTTCTTCTACAAAAATGGAGCAGTTTGGAGCAGTACAAGAGTTTAGAACACCTTTTCAAATCAACTCGCTGGACTTTCCCCTGTCCTTTTTAAGCCAGGATTGACCAGATTTTCAGTTGGTTCATGAAAACTGTATCATCAAGCAGCACTTTCTCTGAAGCCACTGGAACAAGTCTGTATAAGCAGAATCAGAATGAGGCACTTAGCCCCAGAATTTCACACTGCTAGAAAAACAAGTGTGTATCGTCTCCTTTGAAGCTCTAAGAATATTCCCTTTATTCTGTAAAATTATTTGGATGCATTGGGGTCTCTATATTGACTGTTGGTTGATAGGATAGATATTAGGAAAAATTTCTACATGGAAACAGTGGTGAAGCCTTGAAACGTCCCTGGCAATACTCAAGAAACGTGTGGATGAGGCACTTGGGGACATGGTTCAGCAGACAGGGTGTTGAGGACTTGCTGTCTTACTCAGTGATCCAGAAGGTCCTTTCCAACCACAGCAATTCAATGATTCAGTGATTCTATGGTTTATTCTTCCCTCAAGGATCACCCTGTGACCGGTGCCCTCCCCAGAGGACCCCTTGTCCACCCTTAGCATCTGCACCAAACCTGCCACGTGCATGCATGGCAGCAGATCCAAACGTGAAAGAAGTGAACAAATAGTCCACGGGGAAGAAAACAGATAGTATTAATACTAAGATTGCTGAATGCTTTAAATTCCTAAACAATTTAATTTTGGAATATATCTAAGTATTTTTAAAATCCCCCTCCAACATCCCATTTGAGGAATTTTTTGCCTCATGCCAGAAGATTACAACAAATCATTTATTATTCAAGAAGAAAATTCTAGACCATAAAAAAGGTACTGCTATTTTATGCCGGAGCCTGATATTACATAGTGAGAGAGATAAAAAAGAAGATGCAATAGGGCTTTTATATAGTGCACATTCCTTTTCTTCCAGTGATGTTTTCTGGTACAATTTTACACCTTGCAGAGCTGCAGCACCTATGATGCCTTTTTGGCATTTATGGTTAAAATGCCAAAAACTACAGGTGTAGATCAGATTTTACCATGCAAAAAAACTTCAGAAGGAATATAAGATGCCTTAAAGCCATTGGAGATGTTTTTATTATTTTGTTGTGTGTTGAAAATGTTTTTCTTTTTAATTTATAAGAAACCACAGGTACTGAGACTGTGTCAGCTCACAGACTACAGCGCTAGTACTACTACTACTATTCCATGAAATAATATGGATTTGAGGGGCCAGTAAGCAGCTTCCCCCCTCGTGATCACTTTTTCTTACTGAGTTGGAATCGTCCTGGAGACACGCTGGTATATCCATGGACAGTGGATCCTATTTCCAGGAAGCAGGGACAATTACTGCAGTGTTTGGCTGTGATGTGTTATTAGCTCAGCAAGCTTTTAATGGACGAGCTTGCCCTATGATTACTGTAATAAGAAAGTTATAGTACAAAAGAGGAATGGAGATTTTTCCAATGCTAAAAAAGGGGAGGAAAAAAAGAAAGAAAAGAGAGAGAACAAGATTGTGATTCCCTCTGTCAAAGAATTTGAGCGTTCAGATCAAAAGGGTGCATTGTCTCAAATCTCAAAGAAGTGAAAAAATAGTGAAAGTTAAAATCTGGGAAAGCTGAAGGTGAAGATCAGGATGAAGATTAGGGAATTGCTGAGAGATTTTCACAATGAGAAGAAGAGGAAAATCACTTGCTTTTGATTCAAGTACAAAGTCGAGAAAGTTCTTTAGAAAAACTGTACAATGCTACTGCAATCGAAGCAATTGGAGAAATTGGTAAGTCTTAATAAACCCTTCTTGCAGGGACAGGCGAAGACCACTCCAGTATTATCTGAAGCAGAATAAAGGAAAAGGGTGAGGTGAAGAGCAGACTTGATTTTTGACCCAGAAGATCTTCATCCTAGCAATATTAATAGCAGAGAGGATAAAACAGAAAAAAAAATAAAAAGAAAGCTCGCTGTAGACATTGTGGATTTAAAGAAGGCATCTAAAAGCCTTTATCAAGTGTCTGAACAACATATCTCTAGGACATACTGAAACGTTACAAGCTAGCAATAGGCAATGTCAAGGCTTTGCATGCAGGCACAATACTGTTGTTTAAATAAAAACACAATAGGCAAAAGGTTCAGGGTGGGATTTGGCATCAAAGCTCCGTCTCCCTTCTGCATTCCATGTAACCTTTGAATTTGTTATGGAAAAACACCTAACACAAACAGTGCCTGACTTTATAAGAGCACATTAGAAACTTTTGTTGGCTATCAGCTCCTTTAAGTATAGACTCAATCATCTGGCAAGCAAATAACAAAGAACAGTGCACTGATAAGTGACAGAACTAATAATTACGGGGGAAAAAAAAGCAAATCTAGTGAAAATTCCAGCAGATTCTAAATCAAGAACTACTTAGAAGGCAAAGAAATAAGATTTCCATATCTTAATAGTAACCTATCAGCTGAAGAAGATATTTGGGAAGGAACATCAGCACATATTGAAAATTTACCAGCTGCATTTACTATCTTAAATTAAAAAGTAATAAATAAAATGCTAATATTCAACTCCAAATGCATTTCTGCATTGGAAATCACCTCAAGTGGCAGCCAGGTGTCTAAATTCTTTTGAAACCAAATACTTCCCAAAAAATCTGTTAAAGACCTAAGATTTGTTAGGTTCAACAACGTCTTATACTCAGATTTGTCTAGGAATAAAGGCAGAGATACATCATACCTGCAAAAAATGTGATGTTATGTGCTCGCCAGGTGATGGAGCCAGCTCAAAAAATATCCAGTACTGTATGGCACTTAATAAAGGGGAATAGTTGGAACTAAGAGGCTCAGATTTGGAGAAGATACACAAATGGTATAATCAGATTTTGATCACTGAAAATTTTCTCACGCTTTCCCTTTCTTTTCAATGGAAGAGTGAGATTTCATACCAAAGTCATGGATTCTTAATGCATAATAATAATTCTTAATGCATGGCAGGAATATTTTAGACGACCTGATGTATCTCCCAACAGAAAAACAAGAATAAAAAAAGGAGGGATTTTCTGTAAACATCAGCCAAGACTGTCAGCCAATTCCAAAAGCGTAAATATCAAAAGCAAGGACTTTTCATACCAAGGCTGAGCAAGACTTTCTCACAAAAGCCAAGGCTAGCACAGTCTTCAAATGTCTAATTGCTGCTGATATTCCTCAAGAGGTAAAATTGCTTTCAAGGCAATATAAAGAGTATTGCCACCACTTAAGCTTTCTTCTTTATCTTGCCAGGCAGTTAATTTAAGAAATATGACAGAAAACCAGGTAAGAAGCTGCCATGAAAACAACTTTTTCTAGGTGAAGTGCTGGAGTATTCTGGCAATCTCCTCTCCAGGGTCACCATATGAAGGTGGCGATGGACACTGGACCACCAGAGGCATTAGAAGTACATTAATTACTGTTTCAATCTTTAGGATCAAGAGTCTGCATTGCAGCCATTTGTGAAGCCTAACAGGAGAATTATGAGCAGGTAACGATCAAAAGAGATCAGAAAAAGTAATGTGAAACTCTTTGTGGTTTCTTGCACACGTTCAAGTGTATTTCATGGCATCCACGCTATAACAGATACTGTATTGCTGAGCCCTTTCTGCTCACTTCTGTGTTGTTGAAATTATATGAAGTCAGACAGAATGAGTATCCATCTAGCTCCTATCTCACTTGGTAAACAYGTACACTATCCACAGCTTGCTTGGTAGCACTGAGAGTCAGAAATAACATATCAGTCAGCAAAGGTTAGGTGATGATTCTGCCACAACCTGCACGTGCGTAAAAGTGGCTTAACATTACAAAATGATCAGGGTAAGTATATAAAGACATATTTTTGTCTTTATTGCTATATTGTGTGGAGCAGAAAGATTTTGCTGTCTGGATGGTGAAAAGGGTAATTTTCTTTCTTTAACTATTGGAAAAAGCAGTGTAAACCTTGATCAGTCCATGCAAACTCGACCTAAAGCCTCAGCCCAGTTTTTCAGAGGGACCAATTTTCCCCTGTTTCATTGGTTTTGTTTTGTGAGGACTGGGAATGTTCAGTGCAAATAGAGTATTTAAATAATTTAGCAGCCAAATAATTTTAGTGAGTGTGCACCCACACTGTATCTGCTTTGCTAGAACTTGTGATCTGGTGGTTTGGGCATGAATTTTCAAAGAGATTACAAACATCATCATCTTCCAAATTTACAATTCTTYCTCCAAGAGAAGGAAGGACGAAGGCTTTTTGCAGAACGAATGGAGAGCGTTTTAATTATTATTTTTATCCTGGGTAAATCAGCATATTTTTTCCTTAATCCTCTTCTTGGGCACAGATGCCAGTTTCAGTTTTTGGTTTTGTTTCTGGATTTTTTTTTTGGTACAACTTAGCTTTATATGCAATAAAAGTAAACAGAGAAGTTTATAAGCATGTGAAATCCACTTCTTCTTGAGGCCATATGAGTTCCACTAACAGATATTTTGGTTATGTTGTATATACACATATATGCAGATAGGCATGTGGTGTGAGTGTGTGTGTGTAGGTGTGTTTGCACACACACAATGTATATATATGGTGCATATGCATATAGAAGAGAATATAGAATAAGAATGCTTTTAAGCATTCTTAATGCTTAAAGTTATGCATTTGACTTATTACTGATACGGGCACAGTGAGTGAAACAAAGCGTTTTTCCACCAGAGTGGACTATCTGTGAGAGGGGATATTGAAATGAGCCTCAAAGCATTATCGATTACAGCATTATCAATTGTGGTATTTCTTTCATATGATAAACTCTCACTCTCTTATTATCAGCAAAACTCTTACTTGAAATAGATGCTTTTCTCTTGAAAAGTACTTAACATGTTGTATCCATGACCTGAAACTAGAAGCAAATAATATTCATTAGCAGACCCGGGACAGTTTTATAGAATTASGGATGGCTGATCAGATGGTATAAATCAGTGTTTTATTGATCTACACCAAAGTACGTTTTCTGGTATTCTGGTAATCTTGAGCCTGTCATGACCAAGYCAGATAGAGCAGTGAACATGGTCATATCACATGGTAATTACCTCAAAAGGAAACATTTTCTCTTGTCTTTTCCATATCCTAAATATTTCTTTATAGATGACCCTCTCACCTTCCTATTCAAATTTTGCTTTTCTTTTTTTTTTTTTTTNTTTTTTTTTTTTTTTTTTTTTTGGTAATGTTTTTCATGACAAAAGCATTTGAAGATTACACTGATACATGAAGACAAAAGGCATACAGATATGAAGATGTATGTATTGAGATAAACAGAAACATCAAGCAGTGACAATTATTTATACAGGAGTTGTCATGAATGGATTACAAAAAAAAAAAGCACAAAAAGTTGAGTGTAAAAATTCTCAGGAACAAGACAAGAAAAAAATATGGACATAAACAAAATTCTGAGGTCAGGTGTGGTTTATCACAAACAAAATTGTTGAAATTGTTATGAAACTATTTAACAGCTCTCTATAGAGTCCTGCAAGTGGTGTAGTAATGTAAGATGCCCCTTTTTGAGATACTTTGCTGGGAGTAAGGGCAAAACTAAGAAAACTTTTTCTACCATGGTTACATGTAGAYGTTTCTATCAAGGATCTCATCAATATTTTTGAATTCCATTAGTAAATTTTAAACAAATGTCACATGTAAACACAGTCCAGAACTCAGAAGATCAGATTTGGGCSTGATGGTTGTTTTGCCACTTTATCCCATATTTACTTTTACAAATGTTTGCAAGGAACAAGGAATGCTTATTGTCCCAGCATTCGCTAACAGATAAACAGCACAAAAAGCACATTTGACTTCACTGTCAGGGAAGGAATGGTGTCTTGAAAAAGTGGCTCTCGGGCTCAGTTGTCTGCTAAAATGACCACTATGGTGTAAAAATAAGTCTTCATTGTGCATTTACCTCCAGCTGAGCAACAGGGATGCTAAGGGATGGATGAAGGAATGTTTCCAAGTGCCAGGTCCTGTAGAAAGCTGTGAATTTTCATCAYTCAGCGTATCCTGGTAGACAAAGAAAATCCAGACCTTCGATGACCCCTGGTGAATAAACTAAGCACTGCATTGAAATGATAACTGATGCGGCACATGGGAGAATAGCCCACTTAATTCTCACTGTGATTAAAAGGCAAAGAAGGGCTGCTTCCATTAACTTTTACTGGGCCAAAGGAAACAGATTTTCTGTGGCTGGAATATTATCAAGTATTATCAAAGCTCRGAGAAGTACAAAACTTTTGGGAGGTCTTGGGCATTTTTTGTTGTTGTT
>PTEX01000161.1:230462-258668 GCA_003342815.1 Eudromia elegans
TGCTGATTTMTTCTATAGCCTAAAMWGCATAGAATTTAAAATCCTTTTGTAAAAAAGACAGTGTCGTGTGGACTGTTGTGTCAGAGGTTGCTCTGCATCAGCTGTGTTAAGTGAAGGTATATCCATATTGATATTACTGCTCTATGAAGTTAACCTAATTTTTTATTTTCAGCAAGAAGTTTTCATCTTAAGATTAACCTCACACAGGTGTAATCTTACCAATGAAATGCATATTGAATTTAATATATTTTAGCTAGGAACTATAAAAACTAGAACTACTTATGCCTCCCATGTAARATAAATCATTTATTATATTTAGGTMACATTCGTTTTCTGAAAAATCCCAAACTCAAGTTTCCAATACTATGCATACTGTGTGTAGAGATTTCTCAGCAATGAATGGTCTTTCAACAAGGAATTCTAGTTTATYTGTAGAAGGCACAAGATTACTACTGGCATAAAGCTGAAGTGAGGAAATTTTATCCTCCCGGGGTAGAAAGGAAAACATTTGATCAGGTCATTTTAAACATATGGCTTCTATTTTCCACTAGCTAAATTTACAAGTAATGTTAAAATTTATAAGTGCAATATCAGCGGCTTTCTGGGACTGAAGAATTTCTTAAGGTTCCAGTTTTACCTATTCAATTCTGAATTTTCTGTGCASTTTTAAATTCCCTTTATCATCGCTCTCAGGCTGCATTCTAAAATTTTGAATATCCAAAATATTMATTCACCAATGCTAGATACATTTACTTCTGTTTGGGACTTAAAAGTCCCAAAAACATATAATCCAGAGGATAAACACACGTTTTTCCTAAGGCAAGTACTCAGAAATGCGAAGAATCTATTGCATCCCTCCTTCCAACCGCTCAATGCAAAAGACTATCCAGGTTGGAGGTGGGTTTGCTCCCACCTCTGAAATGGCAGTGAAGAAGGATGTTGCCATCCAGATGTGCTCAACCATGCAAAGGAGGGTCCAGGCAGGAGCTTCCTGCTTTTCTTGCAGGAGTAAAACTGAGCGCCGGTTCAAGAATGGCAGCAGAAGAACCTTGTATTTCCATCAAAATTTCATTCAAATGTCACATAAATTTTTTGTCTATCCTGATGGGTAAACATGGATATATTTCACAAAACTATGAAAATACACTTCATGAAAACTATAAAATAAAGTGATGACTCCTAAAATTACTGTGGAATACAGACTCAGTCAYGCAAGAAAGTCTTCTCTATCCAGCAAACCTGCCCAACTTCAGCTGACAATAAGGCATCCTTCAGCTGGGAGGGACAATTTACTTAGAGATACCTCACTACATGTTCATGCCTACCATTATCTTGGGATGTGCCTTGACATTTTAGCATATTTGTTATATTTTAGCTTATTTTCTTCAGACCATTGCCAAAAGCCTTATAAGAAAATCATGCTCTAAGAAACAGGTCACTATTTTAACTTGGTTTGAGAAGAAAGATTTTCTCATTGTCTGTAAGAGTTACATTATGTGATTTAGGACTTCTTCTRCTGTCAGTGGCATTGACATAACCAACGGGCAAAAGCAAGGGCCTCAGAGAGGAGCCTCTTCAGTCAGATAGTGGGTTTGGATGCAGATGCACACAGGTTGCCCTGATAATATATTTACATGGACAAGCATTTTGTCTCACCTGAAAGCAACTKCAAAATCAGTAAAGAATATTCTTTCCCAATACATACACAGTAAAAGACAGAAGGATCTCGTCCATGTCTCATTTCTTTCCTTATTAAAAAAATATTTCAAAGAATAGTGARGTGTCAGAGCACATTCCCATGCAACAAAGCCTACAGATTGGATAAGTTTTCAACAACCGGAAATAATTTTCAAAAATTGTATCTATGCACGCACAAAACCCTTTATTTCAAGCCCCAAACTCATTGTAATTTTATACTTTCAGACACTTTGGCATCTATAGAAACCAAAAGCTTTGTGTCTTCAGTTACTCTGAGAAACAATTTCATATTTCTAGCAATGGGGATGCAGAATTGATCTGACTGCTCTTTAAGGGAGCTACTAACCTGAATGAATGCGGGGCATTGCTTACAGCTAGAAAACATATTTTTTTTTCGGCTGGAATTTGATACTAGACATACTGAATTAGGTATATCTAAAATACAGTCTATTTGTACTATTTCTCTATGCCTTGTGTACATMATTTTTAATTTGAATCTTCATAGCCTTTCATGGTAAGAGCAATAATGGTCACTGTTTCTTGTATAGTACAGAACTTAACAATATAGCTAACGTGTGTAATATGACACTTAGCAAAGAAATACAAAACACACTATTTCAGACCTATTTCTCGGTCTCAGAATCTTCCATATATATATATATATATATGTACATATATATATATATATATATATATATAAAAAAGGAAATCTAATTTTCTTACCAGTTGCTACCCTTCAGGGCAGAGTAATCTGTGCTCCTACTTACATGGATGTGTAGGTGTGAGAAGCTTTTTTGCCTCATCTCACAAACTGAAAGGGGCACTGTCAGTMTACAAATTGCATTTTAAAAAAATCTTTTATAAAGACCTGCATTTAAAAAAAAAATCTTTTAATTCTCCTTTTTTTCCTGTCTCGTCTATTTCATTCATTTTGAACAATGAAAACAGACGATGTTTCTGACTTTTGTGTATATTTTAACATGCTGTCTCATTTGTGGTGATACATTTCTGYGATATTTGACCTGAAAATCCCTGTACAAAAATGTTTGTTTTTTCTATATTATATTGTTACAAAACTGCTTTAAAAATTTAGATCCTTTAAATAGAAATTATGAATGAATCCCTTAAAAATTATTTTTGTTATTAAGTTATTTTGAATATATTTTAAACTAGTGAAAAAAACCCAGGTTTTCCACTGTTATGACATATTTTATTCTACATTATACATCCTCATTAATTGATTCAATGTCTTGTCTTCATTGTATGGAACTTGTAAGAAGGAGAAAATATTTTTGGAAATATAAAAAACTATTGCASTAAAATTCTAGGAGTTGGCAGTATGCGTCAGAGGCCACTACAGTGCTCAAAGCTACTTCCATGTTTTTCCCATTTTTTCTCTCCTCTTTAAAGTTGGCTTTTTACATTCCACTTAAGTGACAGGAAGTTTTTAACAGGACACTCTCTGCAACTTAGACTGTTGCAGCTTGGGGATTAGAGGTTAAGAGGATTAACTTGATTGCCAAACGCAACATTTTATTTAAACTAAATGACAAGATGAAAACTCATTTGTAAACCATTTCAAAGTGAGTACAGTTTATTTGTATTTGCCGGGCAATATGTTTTTCTACTCTGAGGCCATTGCTTGTACAGCAGGTGCTTGCAATTCGCTTGCAATTTGAGGGGAATGCAAATAATTAATGTTATTGTAGCAATCTGTTAGTTGGTATCCTCAGGGAAAAATCASTTACATGTTCTAATGTGATCTATGCCAAATTCTAAGGCAGGACTTTACAGATTGCCTGAAGAGTTTCTAGAAATCAGCTCAAAATCTGAAGGCAAAGGATTCCAGAGATGTAGAATGCTGTTCCAGGTAAATAAGGCTTGTTATTGGGAAAAAAAGACCTGGGTAAGCATTAGGAGAGACTTGCTGGCCTATACCTGAGACCACATGGTTGAAGAGCATTYAAACAAAGGGTCGAGGATCTGGTTTGGTGGTGTCAGTACCTGCTGAAGGCCAAGAGCGAGATGGAGGAAGTCTCTTTAAGCCTGGAGTCGTGTTAAGACAGCACAATACTCATATTGCTTTGTTTCACCCTGCAGGGAATACCAAACCCTCCATCGTTTTGCCCATGAAAAGAATGAAAAATAGTTTTTATATTATTYGTTGTCTTTCTTCTGATCTTCACTGTAGGGAAAAAATGATATTTTCCCACTCTATCATAGCTTTTAACCCAACTCTTCCACCATTGTCCCTGCCATTTATATTTTATGACACAGCAGCTTTCTTMAAAACCTTGGGAAACCAACCAAAAGGAAGCTCATGACAYTCAGCAAAGGCAAGTGCAGGGTCCTGCCCCAAAGAAGGAACAACCCCAGGCACCAGGACACGCTGGGGTGACCTGCTGGGGGGCAGCTCTGCAGAGAAGGCCCTGGGGGTATTGGGGGACACCAAGTTATTCATGGGCCAGTGCAATGAGAAAGGCCATGTACGAAATTCACTGGTGTTAATAGGCGCCCCGCCAAGACAAAGCAGGGTCTACGTACAGAGTCCTGACATTCCTGACAATACATTTGATGAAGTTGGTTACAGATTACTTATTCTAAAATACATCTAAAAAGTTGCTTGCACGAAACCTCCTCCCAAAGTCACTGTAATGCTGCAATATAAAGTATGTGTGCAACTTAAAGAGGGAGAGCAATAGAATTCTCATTTTGTGCCTTAGACAAGCGGGAAAATATTGCCTTAAGTTAAGGAAAAAAACTCTTTTGCAACAACATAATTTGGTACTATTTTCAAGTTTAAAATAGCCACTGATCTTTCCTGTGTAGYTTCCAGACTAATTTCCTCCAAATGAATATTATGAAGCTTCAGAAGAGGAAAAAAATCCCTTCAAAATTGCCCAGAATTTGCTTCAAAARATGTGTTTCTAAAAAATGGCAACTCTCCATCAAACTTGAAGATCAGGGGAAGGCATGAAAGATTAAGCCRCAGATGAGATAACAGACAAGATAATTACAGAGCATTAAAACCTCAGATTTATTTTTAAGATGTTCAAGCTCCATTTAGAAAAGCCCTCTGCTAACTTTTGTGAATCTAAAAAAAAATCATCCTCACATGTTGAGCAATAACGTGAGAAAYGAGATGTTAAAGCTTCCCCATTGCTGATCTAGAACTGCCCATGCAATAGTGGGACATGGAGCACATAGAAGAGGTTACGAAGTCAGTAGCCCAGTTCCACAAACAGGAGATATCTGATATATTGAGTGAGGACCCAATAGCCAGGCATCAGCTTTCCAGGGTGATGGCCATGGCATCAATTTCCTCAGCTCCCAGCAAGAGAGGAAACCTGCAGCGTGGATCCTCCGGGCTGGAAATAGCAGAACTGACATTGCCATCCTGTATCAGCTTGGTTTTGAGCCTGTACAGATGCCACCAGTCCCCACGGGCCATTTCTTAAATGTTCCATCTCTAGAATAATGCATAAAATTTAAAAAAAAAAAAAAAAAAATGCTGCCTTTTGACCATGCCACCTGCATAGCTTCTGAGCAATCACCCTACTGCAATGCTCACCTCTTTTTGAGTCCACTCTGGTCAGGGATCCCAAAGCTCCTTCTCTCTGTTTGTTCAGAAAAGTCAGATAAAGTCGTGACGCTGTTTTGCTCCCTTTTGATAAAAATTAGACATGTATCAGAAATCAGAACTCAAAAACAATTGGAAAAATCCAAAGCTGGAATACTTGTAGTTAACTAACAATATTACTAAGAGTAATAGAGAACAGTAGCATAGTGCATGAGCTGTTCTGTTCCTCTTGTGCTGCTTGAAGCCTCAAATAAACATTGAAATAAAAATATTCATGTTAAATGACATTTTTTAAATAAATTGGTGACAAAGGACAGTTCCACAGAGGACTTTGACGATGCCATTAGTTTTATAATTACATTTGCAATGTAAATGAGTTTTACTGGAAGTTCTTTCTGAATGTAACGTTTACTGGAAATTCTTTCTGAATATAAAGAAGCAAGTGAAAGTGTTTATTTGGATGTGAAAAGAGTGAACAACAGCGGCTACGACTATGCTAAGATTAGAGGAGAGAGCCAATTTCCTGAGGTTGGACAAAACTGGAAGGAGACACGGAAAAGAATATTAATATTTTGTAGTTGATCAGAGAAGAATTGCTAGAGAAGTGCAGGGCACAGGTGCCAGATTGAGACTGCAAATTGGAAAAGGAGGTGTTTGTTTGCATTAGCATTCTGAAGAGAAATTAACGGAGACAACAGCCTTCACTTGAACAAAGCCAAAAGAACAAAAATAAATAAATAAATAAGGATGCTGACATAATAACAGCTCAGAGTCCCAACAGAGGAAGAAAAGAAGAAGAAAAGAAACCTTGCATAGGTAAGTGAGAGTTATGGCACAGACGCTGTGCAGGAAGTTCGTGCAAGAGCCGATCACAACAAGAACCTGGTGACCTGGGMAAGGCTGTAGTGAAGACTCTGCTGCATTAYGGACCTGATTAACAGCCTATAGGAYCACAGGACCTACAGCGAGTTACAAAAGCGCGTAAGGAAGGGCCGCTYTTCGGAACGGCTGCCAAAACAATAGAAAGAAGTCAATTAGCATTGCCATGGCAACAACCAACACTCTGCTGTGAAGGAAAAAAAGAAAAATCAGATTACATTTTAAATAACGTTGGTGTGCACACTTTGGAGTATGATACCTTGGGGATAGAAGATCCTGTTGGCAAGAGAAGCTAATTCCGTGTCATCGGTGCAAGGCCAGGCACGAGCACTACTGATGAAGTTTAGTTATACACAGAAAGCACAAGGATTCTCAAAGAGCTGAGACCTAGCAAGTCAGGAGAATAAAGTAAAACCTTAAATATATGCCCTTTTGCTTGGGATAGGAGAGAATAGAGAAAAAAAAAAAAGTGGATTTTTACAAGCTTATGGAGAAGCAATTTTTACACCTTTGTTTTTTTAACATGTAGTAGAACAAGTTGCAGAAGGTAAATTTACTTTAGGCTTTACTTTTACTCAGGATTTTAGACTAGGCTTTACTCTTCATTATTTCTGATTATTTTTATCAACTAAAGGAATTGTTCAACAGCTAATGATGTAATTTGCACTTTCCTGAACATTTCTGAAGTTGTTGAATCAAACTATTGCAAATAATAGACTACAGCCATTGAAGTCTACTTTCCATGGTCATTGTTTTTATTACAGTCCCCTTCAGTGGGTCTCGTTCTTCTTTAGGTGCAGTATTTTCTGATGATAAGTGAGCCTATAGTGACTTAAAATTATTCACATTGTGACATAATAACACCAGAATATAAGTTAGCAGCAAAATGTTAGTTGTCAAATACATTACTAAGATGGAAGAGATAACAGTAAAGTTGAATAAGAGAGGAAAGGCGTAGAAAGTAGGAAGGTTGATAAAAAATTGGAGAGGGAGAAACTGAATGGAGAAGGAACACGTGCACTTCCATTTTATGTATTATTTCTAAAATTAGAGTGTCTCAGCCATGTTGCTAATATTTGCTTGTTTCAATGTATATTACCTGCATCCATATCTTTCATTCACATAAAAGGAAATTTTTAGTGACCTGCAGGGCAGTTTTGTGCTTTGATCAGAAACTGGTGACAGAATTTGGTATAATTTGGTCAAAAGCATTGGTAAAGCATGCAGAAATACTGTTTTGTTGAACAACAGTGGCGGTGATAAATTTCACCTTGGCACCTCTCCCTATAAGGATACAAAATGTTTATTTTACCTATAGTTTCATGGGTTTTTACCACTTCTTATATCTATATATCTTATGTCTTCTGACTATCATTCAGCTCTGGCCTCCTGTTTGAGCATTTGTGTTTAATTCCTGCCTATTTCCATTCTGCCTAAAAAAGAAGGCTTTAACTCAGGTAATCGGYTGAATGCAGTTGTTGTGCATTGACACATCCTTCCAGAAGAGCCTCAGCAGGAGCATGTTTCATCACTTGCCCCAGAGCAGACAGGATTGCTGGGCATTGGGGAGCAGCCACGTGTATCACACAGGGTTGGACACTTAGAGCACCTGCAAACTGCCTCCTAGGAGACACACAGAAGCAGAGCCACAGGAAGAACTGAGACAGMGCAAGCACCGAACGGTAGTTTTATGAGATCTTTGGCAATTATGGCTTCCTTCTGTGCTGAGCCCTTGATGAACTGTCCTCCAGTAGGTTTGACAAGGAGCTGTGYGTMATGCTACCCAACMAGCCAGCATCAGCCTTGGGGAATSGAAGTGACACATCCCCGAGGAACAAAAATAGGAAGCCCTTCCCAAGCCTTGSTTCCAACAGSAGCAYGGRCTGACCTGACAATTYGGTGATWTTTAGAATCACAGAATGCTTAAGGTTGGAAGGGACCTSTASAGGTCATCTAGTCCAACCYCCCTGCACAYGCAGGGTCYCCTAGAGCAYGTGGCACAGGGTGGYRTCCAGGYGGGTTTGGAAGATCTCCAGAGAAGGAGACTCCACCACCTCTCTRGGCAGCCTGTTCCAGGGCTCTGTCACCCTCACTGGTAAGAAATTCYTYCKCAAGTTCCTGTGGAACTTTTGRTGCCTCAATTTGTGGCCRTTTYCTCTAGTYCYATCRCTGGCCACCACTGAGAAGAGGCCRGCCCCMTCSTCCTCACTCCCTSTCTTGAGGTATTTATATACATTRATCRGRTCCCCTCTCAGTCTTCTCTTCTCCAGGCTGAAGAGGCCCAGCTCTCKCAGCCTTTSCTCATAGGGCAGATGTTCCAGRCCCCTAATCATCTTTGTRGCCCTGCGCTGGACTCTCTCYAGCAGCTCCACGTCCCTCCTGCACTGGGGAGCCCAGAACTGCACACAGTACTCGAGGTGCGGCCTCACCAGGGCTGAGWAGAGGGGCAGAATCACCTCCCTCGAYCTGCTGGAGACGCTCTGCTTAATGCACCCCAGGATCCCATTGGCCTTCTTGGCCACGAGGGCACACTGCTGCCTCATGGTCAACTTGTCGTCCACCATGAYGCCCAGGTCCCTCTCTGCAGGGCTGCTCTCCAGGAGGTCGGTCCCCAGCCTGTAGGCATGTCTAGGGTTATTCCTGCCCAGGTGCAGGACCCTGCACCTGCCCTTGTTGAACTTCATGAGGTTTCTCACCGCCCAGTTGTCCAATTTGTCTGGAGAAAAGTGGTGTCGAGCAGCACCTCTTCTCAAAACATCACTTGGTCCAGCAGAAACACGTAAAGTGTAGCCAAAACAGAGGTGGCAGTGGCTCCTGCACAGGTAAGTGGATGCTAGCAAGTCACCAGCTCCCTTTTGGCTCTCCTCTCCTCTGCTAGCAGCTTCAGGTTGTGGGTTACTGATGTCCCCCTGCAGGCTGTCCTCTTCAATATCCTTCAATACCTTTGCTCCGAGCGCCGCTGCCTTTTACCTCTTCCCACAGACTCACTCAGAGTTGCCCTGTATCTGCAAAGGATAGATTAGTTCCCTTAATCTAGACTCCAGCTGYTCGCTGTCTTTTTATCCCTTGTTTTCCCCAACCTTTCCTCACCTCTGGCTAGTTGCTCCGTTTTCACTCTTCCCCTGAAAACGCGGCGCTCTCTGGTCTCCGTGCACTTCAGATACCCCCAGCCGGAGCGGTGCCACTCCGTTGCTCCTTAGATGTTGGCTGAGGGCAACCCCACAGCAAGACCTCCCTCTGCTATGCAGGCTGTCAAGCACCGCACTGGATCTGCAGGGCAGTTTGGGGTTTTGATCTCTCTATAAAGCTCACTCTGGGAGCTGTGTTTCTGAATGGTATCGGGCATCTTTTTAGTGGAAGGTGCACTCACAGTCCCATTTTTTTCTTACATTGTGCCCTACACTATTATTTTTTCAGCTGATACTTACTATTTCTGGTTGTAGGATATTCTCTGCTTACGTCTTTGAAATTATTTATAATAGCAAGCAATGCTTCTTACCAGTTCTTACCGAGTCTTACCAGCTGTGATCAATATGCCACTAGAGACAGCATCTTTTAGCTGCTAGAGTCATCCATTAGATATTTTATGAGAAGGACCAAAAGAGACCTAGTAATTAATACAGACTAAGCTAATTTTCASCTTTGTGAGTGTGAATCAGATCCAGAGAAACACTGATTTGATGAAAAGGAGTCCACAGGAAACAAAAATTCATCAAGGATTGCTTGGTTTGATTTAGGAGTGAATTTTTTCAGAGTTTTTCAAGGCAATATATTCAAACCCTCTTTGGGGTCAAGAGAACTGCATCATCTAGAATAGTAAAAGTGCATTTCTTTTTCTTTTTTAAGAGTCAGGCAGGTGAGTGTGTTCGATACAAACAAACAGCATTCCTCTCCTCCACCCTCCTCCAGGGAAAGCAAAGTCAAGGTTGCTTGAGTGCGTTTCCTACCCATTCAGTCAGTACAAATCAGGTCATCCCTCCTTACAGCTAAATTAGCATTCAGATCAAGCTCAGTTCACTCACATTCCCACCCAAACATCTTATTACAGCAGCCAGTCTAAGCTCGTTCTCGGCGTGACAGATTTTCTCCTACCTCCCACATTTGGCCGCGAGAAAGGTGTGTTTTCAGTCCCTTTTCCTTGCAYGAGCACAGTCAGGAGTCGTTCTTGGGAGGTGGTGTGCCAGGTCTGTCACACAAACTATGAGACATCCACATCCAAATCCTGTTCCTTGCAGGGCCCTGGCACTGCTCCACAGGGCTGAGAGTGCATTGAGTGTCCACTTACAACAAGAACTGATGCACCCAATGCAGCAGTGTTGTGTTGCGTACAAACACTGCAAATTTTCAAGTTTCTGGAAAAAATATTTCGGAAGACACGGTGTGGAAAAGCCTGTTTCAGTGAAAAATACCTCGGCATTTTCAACATGGAAAGTGAGAGCTTGATCAAAAGTGAATGGGTTAAAAAAAAAGAACGTGATCAAAAGTGAATGGGTACACTTATATAATTTCAGAATAGAGCGTGATTAAAATCAAATTAGCAGCTCATCACACAAGTTCTTGAAGGCACTGCTTGAAGACATTAGACTCCCTCCTATCAGAAAGCCACGGTTAGGGAGCTGTAAATCTTTGTGCTGCTACAGAATTACTGAGATGTCCTAAGGCAGAACACACATCCTTTCCCCAAACAAACATACAGAAAGTTAAAACCAGCTACTACAACCTTCAGCTTTAAACCCTAGGTGCTGCCTATGCTGCTACCTGGGAATGGGACAGGAGAGGCTTTCTGAGTAATTTTGCACCCTTTGGGGACAGAGCAGCAGAGTTCTTGTCCTCCTCTCCCACGGTGGCCGAGGGAGATGYGTCTCCTCAGAGGGCGCTTGTGGCAGATGGTCCCGGGTAGGGCAGGCATGTGCAAGGATGCAATTTTCACATCACGTTAACCATGTACACAAGTCGGGAGAAAGGAGAACACAGAACTGACAGTGTTTGTCAGCACAAGCTGTTTGCTTTTCCTTTTCCTTTTCTTTTTCTTCCCCCACCCTCCACAACCAGTCGTGAGGAACGGTGCCAAGCTAGAGCAAAGATCTTCATTCTAGAGCATCTTGCATGCAACAGTAAGGCACGCTATTCGTGCTTGGACTGAAGGTTGTGCTAATGTAAGATACATCTATTTCCATCATCTTCCACGCTCAAGTATGTGAAGTACATCTTAGCAAGTGACAATCAGGCTGACAGTTTTTTTCCTTTTGTTATTGTTCTGGTGAAATAAATATGCAGATCATCTATTTATTACTAGAGAGTACTTAAGCTTTGTCTCTCAGATTGGAGCTATAAAGTATATYGTAGAATGCTGTGATGGATCTATTGTCTCCAACATTTTAAGAAGCAGGTGCTTGAATTCAGTTAACTGAAAAGAGTGCATGTGGTATGGAAARTATTGAGAATCTCTCATATAAAGAACAAACATTTTAAGAATTTATGGAATGTGCAACAAATTGAGTTTCTTTCATATGAAGAATTTCATGTGTTTTGTTCGATGCTGTAGGTGAGCATCCCAAGTAGGTTTCTCTGACTGCCATCTTCGTGTTTGACTCTGTCTGAGCACCTACAGTTCAGTTTCTCCACACAAAAYTGGCTACACATGAAGATTTTTATATCAAGATTTTTGATTAACTGTGAGTAAAGAGATGATCCYGCCATGGGCATCACACCATAGATGCCCACATGGGTAGAATATGCTCTTCTGGATGTTGACAAGAAGGTAGAAGGTACAGAGAAGGTATTTGAAGATATTTCATAAATCTCACAAAGAAGGTATTTTATAAATCTCCATATATTCTTCTACAGCATCTTAATTCTCTTTCTCTTCTCAAAGCTCAGGAAGGCTGATCAGTGTATATGCTCCTTTTTGATAAGTTATATGCCGTATTGCCAGGTGAAGTGCTCAAACACTGTGTGACCTCAGATCCCTGAGRTTTCTGAAATACAATATGTTAGTTTCCTTTTATCCATTTCTTGTTTTTTTTGATATAACAGGTATCACACTTTCCATCTTTTCCTGCAATCAAAAGGACTAGAAATATATCTTTCTAATGAAAGGTCTGGCTTTAGGTAATTTCATGGTTCTAAGTATATTTTGGGGGGGAAAAAAAGTAATTTTTTATAACCTTTTTTTAAAAAATTAAAATGTGTGTAGTTAAACAGCCAGAATCTTCAAAGATTTTGTCTTGCCCCACATAAAAGGCAAAATGCTTATCTAAATGCTGTGGGCTATTTGATTTGGGGTCATGCACTGCATAACTGCATGATCTGTGAAACACCCCAAAATCTCTGGTTTTGTTGGCATCAGGTGGAACGTGGGGGTGGCAATGCCACCTGGGCTGTTTTCTTACCATTTTTTTCCCATAGGAGATATAGGAGGAGATATCTCCCTCTCCTCCCATGAAGGAGAGGGAGATAATGCTGCTGAGCCACCCTTCCTGTATATGCTGTTACAGGCAAGGAGCCCTGCCCCCAGATTCCTTTCCTTCTCTTTGGTTGCACCAAGTTTAGGCATTCTTGTGAATGTCTCRGAGCCAAGGCCTGCTGCTTTCAGCCCAGTCTCCTGCCATGCCTAATGTCCACTGGCATCAGGAAGATCAGAACCTGTAGGGTTGGAGATCCCTTCTATCTCAGCAGAAAAAAAAAATAAAAGAAAAAAAAGKKKATTTTTTTCTATTTTTTAAGGGTGAAGAACTCTCTACTTTGAAGAAGTAATTTCCATTTAGTATTTGACATCTTCCCAGCTAATCATCATGGGAAAAGTGCCAAGACTAACCAAGGCCAAGACTAACCCTCCTCATTGAGATGGCTGGTTTATTGCTTTAGATTTGTTCAATTAGTGATTTTAATTTGCAAGGACTGCCTATAAGCAAGACTGCCCTTCCGTTTGAGCTTCTTACTGGCTCAGGTTTACATGTACTCCCACAAACCATACTGTCCTGTTGCAATGCCCTTTCAGCTATGAATCTAAGCACTGACAGAAGAAAAACCCACCAAAGACTTTTCTGTATCTCTTATCCTGGAAGCTGCTTGAAGAAGTTCCCAGGTGTTCCTCCAGGAATTTTGGAGGACACAGGCAAACCACCACTGTTTTGCTGTGATAATATGGAGGAATAGGCCTTATTGAGGGTCTCTCCAAGGACCCTGCTGAGCCTAGGGCTTCCATGCTACGTGTGGAGGTGGGATGAGCTTGGTCGTCCTCACAGAGGGCTCCTCAGGCCTGAGAGTTGCATGTTTGCAAGACTTTTGACACTGCACTATGAGACTTCACCAGTCTGATTATAACCCCGAGATCTAAAATGAAATGGCCAGCTTTCTAAAAATATAAAATAAATTAAAAAGAAAGGGTTATATGAATGATGATGGATATCTGAGGGAATGGGTTCATCACCAAGCTGGTTTCTGGATACAAAAAAAWTTGAACCTAACTATTATGAAAGCATTTGTTGCAATGGTGTATAGAATAACATTTTCATTTCCATTCAGATTTGTTATTATTATTTAACAATTGGAAAAGCAGATGGGGAAATGTGTAGTCATTACTGTACAATAGCCAACTTTCATTTGTTGAACTGCTGTCTTGGCAAAAGTCAATTTTAAATATGTTCAAGAAATGCCTTAGTTTTATAGTGATAAATATCTGAAACTAAGGTGATATTCTCTATACACATAACTTTCATTGATCTGCTTTTCTTTGTGAGAGTTCTAAGAACAGGCAAGAAATATAAGATCAAAATCAATATACTATCATATTGAAAAACTTTGGAGAAAATTTTGATCGAGCTCATTATTTTTGAGCAAAGAGAACAAGCAGACAGTAATAGYCATACAAGATTTTTTCTTTTAATTGGCTATGACAACTGCATTAATATAAAGCCTGTTTTTTGATTCACTGTTATCTTCTTATAAGCCACTTTACAATAAAGGACTCTACCCACCAGTACTTCAGGTAATGGAAAGAGCTTCCATGTTACTTAATGCTTTTGTTCCAGGATTTTCCAGAGGGATTTCTTTACCTTTTCTTTAATATTGTCATGAGCGAAGATCATGATCTTAAATGAGAAAAGAAGTGATGGGGCAGATGAGGAAAAAAATACTGTTTTAATAAAAAACAGTCTTTTATCACAAAATGCTAAAATGYGCAGTGCATTCTTAAAGACCTTTTTAATGCTTTCCTTGTTTTGAAACTGTTTGCTCATTAACCTGTGTCCAAAATTTACTTTGTTCTAATGCAAATTCTCCTTCATTTTCAAAATATTAATGTTCCTYGAAAAATACAGACAGAAACACACACTTATCTTCCACTATGTAAGATACTGTAATTTTCATGAAACTTAAACAGATTTCATATAATTCTTTTGTAGGATTATAGTTAATTTCTAGAACTAGTTAATTTCTCAGAACAGTTCTAGAATACTATTTGGAATACATTCATCCCACACACATGTCCTCCAAAATTCCACGGTATTCCTGTTGTTTGTGAATCTGCTCTAAGGTGTTCTAAGGGTGCTCTGTTACTTATTGAACAGTATCTTTGGTAACTTACCTGCTGGAAAAAAAAAGAATGATAGGTTTTAATATGTGTAAGAATAACCACTCTTCAAAGAGATAAGAATAAAGCATGAGGAAGCAGAAAGGATAGATTTTACCTAATCACCCATATGTCAAGTAAATTCAGATTTAAATATTCCTTATTTCATACAAAAAAAAAATGCACAAGAGAAGCCATTACCTTTAGGTCCTCTGTAACAAAGCTCAGAAATATTCTCATATCCTATAAATGAGACTCTCAGTTCACATGAATGTCTATGGGTTTCAAGTATCTACTATGACGATGTTTGCCGGATTTTGTTTTTTATTTATAATATGTACTATCATTTTTAGATATGCTTTAGATTTTCAGTATGAAGTAGGTTACTGTGACAGGCAGCCCTATGCCATGTTTAGTCTTGTTTTGGAATGGTTGTGTCTGAAAACTGTATATTTAAGGGTAGAGTTGAAGCTTTCCACATATGGACAATTCTAGGATCAGCTACGGATACTCAGTAAATAATGGAATTTTATTAGCATATACTAATACTATACTATAGATTAGTATATAGCATACATGCTATATACTATTTGGTATATAGTATATGGTATATAGAGAAAGGATTGTCTTGCTATTGAAAGAATTTCCACACTTAGTTCTCAAGCCATGATCTATTCTATTCTATTCTATTCTATTCTATTCTATTCTATTCTATTCTATTCTATTCTATTCTATTCTATTCTATTCTATTCNTCTATTCTATTCTATTCTATTCTATTCTATTCTATTCTATTCTATTCTATTCTATTCTATTCTATTCTATTCTATTCTATTCCATTCCATTCCATTCCATTCCATTCCATTCCTTTCCATTCCATTCTATTCTAATTTCCTATGTTTTCTTTACCTTAAACACAGGAACCATTTCATTGTGTAGCTGAACTTGTCATGCTTAAAACACGTACGTCTGAGCCTTTGCACAGCTATTGACAGTTTAGTCCATCATGGTTTTCTAAAAGGTCTTGGAGGATCTTCAGCAACGTGATCTCACCAGGTTCACATGCAGGCAGGTCATAGGTCTCCACACGAGCATGCAGAGGCCAGGTCAGTGGGGAAACTGACAGCTAGTGCTCAATTCAACTGGCTTACTAGGCTCTGTTTTAATAGGAAATCTTGACTCTTGTCCTCAGAAGCAAATGAAAGCATGTCTCCACTAACTACTTCATAACCAATCTTGCACCTATAAGCAAATAGGTCGTCATTCTCCTTCTGCCTTTCAGTGTCTCGCCTCCATCCCAGAGGATGGAAAATGGAGACCCCTGAGGAACCTCTTATTCACCTAATTCCAATGTCTAAGGCTTTGTAGTGAGATCCCTTTACTTCTTTCCGTCATTTCTTCACTCTTTTTTATATCAATCTCTCTCTCGTCTATTGCCCCAAAAGGAGAAAAAATATATAAATTAAAGTAGAACTTAAGGTTAACAATTAAGTGAATAAATTTGTATATTGGAAGAGGACTAAAATAACAATATGCCCACTCTTACCCGAGTCTGCCTTAGTCTGCCTTGTCTTCTACATTTTGATGATGATTTGGTTTTTTTAGATCTTTCTATAAGCTACTGCACTCTTTCAAGGGCTATGAAGGAGCTGTGCTTATTTAACCTTACTAGAATACTAATGATAGTAGATTGTGTTCCAATAATTAGAAAACTCCAGTTCTCTCCTAGAACGCTAATGACATTTAAACAAGTTAACAACAGAGAGGGAGAGCCATAAAGCTGCCTCCAGGCCCCGGCTCAGGCTCAGCTGATGAGCCATCCCCTTCACATGTTATAGCTGGTAATGGAGAACATAAATCAAGTACTGAGGTAACTGCTTAAACCTTAGTGAGCCCTAGTAGGGCTTTCTCCAACCTAAATTTAAATAATCTTCTCACTTAGAGAAAAATGTATTTTTTTCTGTCCTGAACTATTTTTAACTATTTCAATGCTTTTCCACGTCCAGCAGAAAAGTTATATCYGTAACAATTCCTCAGTCCATACAGGCAATCACTCTTGAAGAGGAGTGGTTAAATGTTTATTAGTTACATCCTGGAGGAGATTTAAACTTCTTCTATTAATACAGCATCTAAAGCTCGCAATTTTCTTTTTTTTCCTCAGGACATCCTAGCTGTTAACCTCCATCTGTTCATCTATTTGTTTTAACGTTAATGACCAGTCTTGGTGTGTGATTTTAGGAATTTATCAAGTCATGCTTCCTGCTTTTGCTATGTCCCCAAATGTGCATCAATTACCATTTTTCTCAGTAGGGCTGGTCAGCTAGATGGCTACTGTTTCTACATATTTCTCAACATCTGGTGCTTTTTTTCTGATCTAGTTGGCATAATTCAGGTGAAAGTAACAACACCGGAAAAGAAGATGCATGTTACATGCATGAACTGAAAGGAAAACTGCCCCAGCTCCAGTTGCTGCATTAGATTAGCAGTCTCTGAGATTGAACCATGTCCTAATATCGTTGCTAGCTTAAGAGGAAAACACCACAGAGCTTTTACCTAGGGAGACTCCAGTGGGCTAAACTGTGCTGAGTTTGTGTGAGTTTSTGTCTTGAATTTGCAGGAAACAGGTGTACTTTGAAGTTGGGTCGATCCCAACATGCTTGTTATAGCATTTTGGTTTCAATGAGAGGACCACAGCCACCAGCACTGGCTGCTATTCTGGAGCTGAGGAACAAGCAGGGACCTGCAGAGGCACATGGGGAGACTAAAGAGAAGATAGGAGGAGGATGAAGGAGATAAGCAGCATGAGGAAAGCTGCATTTGTTAGAAGAGCAAAGTAAAATATTGCATGTTAGAGATGTATAGGACTCCCTTTTTAGCAATTCCCTTTCCCCAGCATGACTGGATGATAAGAGCATTCAGCAGGCAACAGGAAATACTTTACATGTGTTTCTAGGGCTGGGTTTTGACCCTTAAAGTTACATTAATTTGAGCAGAAAATAGCTCAGAGACAATATTTACAAAAGTGAATCGAAGTGGCACGAATGTAGTTTCTTTACAGATCTTGCAGATTTCTAACTCAATCTTTTTTGAAGGTGCTGACTAGTTATTTCCACTTGGCTTTGCTGGTGATACTGCTTTTCAAAACCAGTGTTTGAGAATGGCATCGTAGGGGCAATTAGTGCACAGAAGATATAAAAAAGCATTTTCTTATCATCTGTTTCCTTCATTTCACTTTTCCTCTGCAGTTGGTGGCATGCTGTTACTCCTGTAGCAATGGAAATATTGCTACTAAAATAATCTTCTCCCGTAGTAGACACCTTCTGGCTGGTTAACATGTAAAAAAACATGATGATATGCTGCCATGTCACTAAATATTTCTTCCCACATTAGCTTTCTGAAAGTAAAAATAGACAAAATTGTTCTAGCAGCATGAGAACTAATGAGGCAGAGTTTCCTGCAGATTTTTGCTGGTGGTCTCTCAAGCATTCTCCAGCAAAAACAACTCCATTGTCCTTCATCACACCAGTTACTCTGCACATGCTCTTCTTGCAGCGTCCCCATTTCTTCCGTGACATCTGGTTTTCTCCTTGAAGGAAGAACTTCTTTCCTGTGAGGGTGACAGAGCCCTGGCACAGGCTGCCCAGAGAGGTGGTGGAGTCTCCTGCTCTGGAGATCTTCCAAACCCACCTGGACACCACCCTGTGCCCCGTGCTCTGGGTGTCCCTGCTGGAGCTCTAGATTTGATTCTGTGGTTCTGTGACTTGCAGAAGCACTGTGTTATCCGCTTAGGAGACTGTATTCTATCTAAAACAAAACAAAACAAAACAAAACAAAACAAAACAAAACAAAACAAAACAAAACAAAANAAATAAAATAAAATAAAATAAAATAAAATAAAATAAAATAAAATAAAATAAAATAAAATAAAATAAAATAAAATAAAATAAAATAAAATAAAATAAATCATGGGGGAGGGAGAGCATTTGAGAACTCTTTTAATAGACAGCATGCTAAGTATCAGTCTTATTTTTTGAGTGTAGAATTGGATGAGTAAGAGATGGACTGAAGGATTGTTTTTGCAGATAGGGCAGCGGAAAGTTTTCCTCTGAATACAGACTTTCAGGCCCCTTTTGGCATCGGTGCCAAATCTGCATAATGTTTTATGAAGTTACTACGTTTTCTGAGGCCTAGGGAGGGAATCACTGTCACCCAAGTTTTTCACATGCCTCTTAACTCTGCCGTTTGATAGTGCTGGTCATGGATATTATGGCAATGCTTTTTCACCCAGTGCAATCAGCTGTTGATGCCATCTCATTTATGTTCCTGGATGCACTTCGCACAATGAATGCCGGCTCCTGGCACCTTGACCAAACTGCAAGCAGGATTACTGTAACATAACGTGAGCTTCCTCACGTTTCCCTCCTGTTTCAGACATCATGAGTGTCCAGCACTGCAACTGCTGAGCAGTTAAGTCCTTGTGTACTAGTCATATTTGCTAGATACAGAGATTGAGGTAAGTGTTTTGGAACATCACAAAACCAAATACATTATTCCTTTCCTTAACTTGTGCAGCAAAGTTGTAACATGAGTTTTCAGGAGGAGAAGCCACCTGGTAAAAGGTCCAGATCTCCTGAAGCACTTATATATTTCAGTCAAGGTTACTACTTCATCCCATCTCATTAAGTTCTTTCCCTTTTCTCACTTACAAGATTTCTGTAACTCAATCCTCTCCCAATCCGTATCTTTTCTGTACTAACAGAGTCCTGATTTAATAAAAAGTGCCATATTATTTAGTCATGTTTCAATTGGAGCTGTACTTTAATTACTAGTATAAACCTAAATTTTATTTCTTGTACAGGGAAAATATAATACTTTGAAATTAGCTAGGGTACAAAGTAAACTAATAACTTCATAGATTTTCTAGGAATACAGCCTGGAGACTTAATCAAAAGGCCAACACCAGTGATATTACTTTTTATGCTTTGATTAAATCTATTTGAATCCAGACAAGGAAATTGTAAGATATATATATTGACGAAGGAATCCTGTAGGATCGCATTGATTTTGCATCATGTATTATGATAGAAAAATATAAAAGGTTGAAAAATTTATTTCCTGCTGAAGTCAGTTGAAGACGAATAATCCCAAGCTCTCCAAGGTATCCCACTACCCTATGAAATAAATGAGAAAGGAGAAGGGGAAGAGCAGAGAGAAAGGGAAAAAAAAAACAAAGGAAGTATTATTGTGGGAGGACTTGCAAAAAAAAATTTTAATATTGAAAACATGATAAAGTACATATGTACTCTCCTGTAAACATGTATAATATCCTTTTACATTCATAACAACATGAAAATATCCTTTTATAGTAGAACATTCTATAATCTCCTTATTAAGTATTGTCCTCAACTATTGAGAAAAACTACATAGTTACAGATACATATTTAAAATAAGTCTCTGCATATTAAAAGTCAAAATGAGCCTATTGGTTCATGAATACAGAGGACAATAGAGATAAATAGGGCCATGCTCACTCTTCTAAAAATTACATGTATGAAAAATCCACTCAAAGAACATTTAATTTGTAGAGTTATAACCAGAATTGTAGAAATGACAGAATTAAACTTTAGGTTGAAGGCTGGAGCTGCCTGCGTGGTTCAGGTGTCACAGCACAGTCTCTAGTCACTCAAGGTGTGAGTGAGAATGGTCCCACCAACTACATGCTGAAGTTACACCCAGACCCTTCTCCATGCAGCCACTGTGCATGATTTGTAGGATGTACTCTGAAAGGATATAAAAACAGTGTCTGATGCTCGATATCAGAAGGCTTAGCGAGGAGCTGAAACATCTGCTTTTAAATGAGAGCCCTCAAATTTGTGTGATGATTATCCAGTTATAGGGGGAGGCATACAGTTTTACTGTGGTTCTGAATGTGAAGACTCAGACTTCTTGTTCTTCTGTTGGCTCAGTGGGATATTGTGAAAATCTGTTCCCTTCTTAATGCTTCTGCTCTCTTGTCTTCAAAGACTATATTTGTTTTTCTTTGGATGATAACATTGTATTTGAACAGATACTGTGGTTGGCAGTGAACAACTTGCACAATGTGGATCTTACTGTTCTCCCTACATCTTGCCAAAAATATAGACAAAACACGCCGCAGTACTTGAAATAACTTCTAATTTGTGCTACATGCACTTAATCATGGTCATGTTAACACGCATCTATCGAAAACCTAGTATGAAATTCTGCAGAAGTCTAAACTGAGAAAATTAATACTCCTGTTGTTTTTAAAAGTGATAGAAACTAAGACTGCATTCTTGAAAGTACCACCCATTTAGTCTTTGGAAATAAACTCCATGGATTCAAAAGCAGTAGGCTTGTGCAAGTCACAGCAGATTAAGAAACTATTTCAGCCATCTTGAAGTGTCATTTACTTTGTACTGAAAAGTGATTAGGTCGCTAGCACTGGGGAGCATGGAGATTGGAGGGAGAGCTCTTGTGACTGGACTGCTGCCGTGACTGAATACAGGCACCTGAGGATGGACAGGGCGGGGAAGTGGAGCAGAGATATGTCCATTGAGAGAGCGTGAGTGTAAATGTATGGAGCTCTGCTTGGAGATAGACAGCGAGACAGTCGAGAGCTGGTGGGTTAGTGTTAGAGAGAGCAAATGTCAATGCTGTGGGTGTCTGCTAGGACTGAGAAGAAGAAGTATAGGGGTGCTTCCTTAGACAACCAAAGGAAGCCTCACATTCACAGGACATGGTACTCAAGGGGGACTTTAATGACTCTGAAACTTGCTGGAAGGACAGCACAGAAGGGTACAAGCAATGCAAGACATTTTTGGATTGCATAGGTGACAACTCTCTAACACAGATAACTGAGGAGCTGAAAAGGGACAATACTGTGATGGCCTCAACTATTATAAACAAGAAAGAACTGGTGGAAGATATGAACGTTGGAAGCAGCTTTGGCTTCATCATGGGATGGTGGAGTTCAGGATCCTGTGATAAGCAAGCAGAAGAAAGAGAAGGACCACAACCCTGGATTTCTGGGGAGCAAGTTTTGCCCTGTTCAGGAAATTGCTTGAGAAAATCCCCATGGAATACAGTCCCGGAAGAAAGAGGGGCCCAGAAAAGCTGGCTGGTATTCAAGTATCATCTGCAGTAAGCTCATGGTCTGAGACATGAGGAAACCAGGCAAAGGTGGCAGGAGGATTCATGGATGAACAAGGAGCTCCTGACTAAACTCAGTCCTAAAAGGGTTCATCTCAAAAGGGCATCCACTGAGTGGCTGAGTGCCTCAACGGCTGCACCCATAACCTGCCTCTCCAGGTGGTCCACATCCAGGAGTGCTCAGCTGGGTCTGCAGCAGTCACATGAAAAAATAACCCTAGAAATGCAGAGCCTTCATCTTGTGAGTACGGGGTGAGCCATCAACATATACAAGGCTGTTAGAGTTGTGTGGTTCTCTGCAACAGTTTAACTCTCTGGGAGGGCGGCCATCAAGACAGCAAGTCATTGACTCAAAGCTTGAGGAGGATCCATCAGGCCGTATCCCAGCCCCAGTGGCTTGTTTCCTGCGAGGCTGGTTGAATATTGGAACAGTTTGCCCGGGGTCACGGGCCTGACTGCACATGGTCCTGGGCGAGGAGCTCTTGATGACTCTGCCTTAAGGAAGGCGGTGGAGGAGGTCACCTCCATGTTTGATACCACAAGCGTTAAAGGAAGAAATGTTTTGTTCTTGCTCAGAAGGCACATTTAATCACTAACATCAGGAGGAATCTTTTGCCAAGAAACAGTATTTAATATACAATCATTATTATTCACATTAGAACTACCTTTTTCTCCTTCAATCATGCCTTCACATGACGACTTTCTCTTAAGTTTTTTTTTCTAAGTAAAGAATAAAACCATTACAATGAGAAATCTACATTTAATATTGTGCATTTCAGACAGAAAAAAGAATTCCTATATGAATAACCAAATGCTTTAATGTATTTCTAAATATATAATTTATTGCAATAGTTATTTCTATTAATCATTCAGTCACCATACTGAACTCAAAGGCTTTTAAAGGACCATTTTATTTAAATCTGGTGCTTTTTATAACTCTCTCCAAAAGATCTTCATGGATCCAATGTCCAAGCCTCACATTTTTATGCCAGAAATCTTTTTTTGATGTATCTGTGCAGAAGGATTTTTAAAAAAAGGAAAAAATTGTGTATCTCTATAGAAGGAAAAAATAAAAAAAAAAAATCAAAACAGAATACCTGCACCATAAACCTCCAATATTGATTTAAAATCTCTAAAATTTGAAGGAAAAAGACTTTAGCCTCTCCTTTATCTGAATTTCTGCATTAAATGAAGCATGTGTAGAAAACAAATATTTGCATAAAGCTAACATAAACAGAAGAGTTTTTAAGAGAACATAAAATAACAACACTATCAATGTAAGAAAAAATGAAGTTTTGAAGCAAAGCATTTGCAATTTGGGTTGCAACTTTGCATTTTATAAATTGCAAGTTTTGAGATGTGGGTAAACATTGAAAGGAAAAAGAAAAAAAGTGGGAGGGAGGGAACAGAAGTTCATCCTGAAAAGTGGACATAGTTATTTCTTTTTGGTGTCTGCCTTTTTCTAGTTGCTTTGGTAGCAAAAAGGTGTCTGGGACTCTGTGGTCCTTTTTGCAGTGCTTTAGTGATTTCTGCTGCCTGCCTCTTCCTGTGCTTCGTGAGGAGCTGCAGAGAAATCGAGGTCAGGGTCCTCGCAGAGCCCCACTTAAGCAAGTGCGAGGCTGCCTGTACAGGAGGGTCAGCATGCTTGGTCATCCTGCTACAAGTCTACAATGTTCAATGCTACCGAAAAGTGGGGGAAAAAAAAGGCACTCACACTAAAATAGCAACAATCTTTAAGCACTTGCCTTAAACAGGTGTTCCGTTTGACAGATTTGAGTGTACAAATTAAGAAGGGATTTAAAATACACATAAGATACTTGAATTTTCTCTAGGCTCACTGCAATGGGGAGAAATAGTGTAATGAAAAATACTGCACATATTTACACCAAAAGCCGGTCACAGTGCCCTTGTTCATATACCACACTCCCACTACAAGTTTATGCCATAGTGCTGTATATGTTTGGCCAACTTACTCCCCACGCCAAGCATTAAATCACAAACACAGGTTGTTGTTTGCAAATGCCAAGCCTAACAGAGGACCCTAGAATATCTACTCTAGTCTAGTAATGAAGTATCCCCATTTGACTGCAGCAAAGAAGTTGAACCAATAAAAACAAGTAGATGGTCTAAATTTGTTTACACTTACATGCTGAGTTTAAATTAAGATTTACTAGGCATATGTTCTCGAGGGTGGACAGTTCTATTAAAGAAGCGATTTGATTTTAAAATTTATCTATAAAAATGTCACTCATAGAGTAGGTCACACAGTACTCACAGAGTATTGCACAAAGATTCACCAAAAAAGAAGAAAAAAGAAAAATTCATTGACAAATTCAGTGGTCTGGCTTTCTTCTATAAACAGCAATGCTCACTTGGTCTTCAGTGTAATAAAAAAATCCGACTACAATTTGATGGAGGCAAGATTTTTTATCAGTTCCACAGGCAACCAAAACACAGGCAGCAACAATTCCTCACCAGCTGCCATATTACAATGGGTAAAGAAATAATTACTTTATCCCTGTCCCTGACTGGGGTGGATTGATTTAATCAGATCAAGGAGTCAGTTAAGGGGATGGTTGTTTTACTTGGAATTAGATTCTGGGGAGCCTGTAAGAAAGACAACTTGGAGAATATGAAAGAGCTGATCAGTACCATGGATGGCCAGGAGAGCTGGACTGGTGCTGTCCACCGTCAGCCCACACTGGAGCAAGGGGCTCTCGGAGAAGCCACGGTGCCAGGGGTTTGGAGGAAACAAAAGGACTTGCTGGGACTTCTGCTCAAAATGTGTTGTGGAGGCAAGAATTTTATGTGAGTCCAGGGGAAGCCTAGACCAGTTCTTGGGAGAAATTCAATTATAATGAAAAAATGAACTTGAATTATCATAGGGTTCGGAAGAAAATCCTCTGCAATCACTTGTACTGGTTGGGCCATGAAAAACACAGGACTAGATGCACTGCCGATCTCAAACAGTCTGATCTTACATACTTTCATTTTAGTATTTTTTATCATCGTTATGCTGTTTTTAAAAGATATGTAGCTATTAATGACTTGGGATTCTGTAGAGCCTATATGTTGAGAAAGTCTTACAGTAAATTTCATATATGTTATTAATGGAAGACCATGTAAATGAAAACCACGTGGAAAGGCATTCTAAAGAGGGGCTTAAAAATGGCTATCCTGTATAAGACAGTAGATACGCTCACTTCAACCTGATAAAAAACACCTGTAAACTTCTACTTTTTCCAGTATGATTGAGAATGTAGACTTCCATTCAAGATCAGAAAGGGAAGACATTACAAAAAGAGATTCAAAAGACCAACCTTTCTCCTATTATCCCCATTTACATGAGAAATATCAACTTAAATTCCTTAAATTCCTGAACCAACTATTTTCTGAACTGTTCAAAGTTTTAATTGACAAGAACATTTCACTAGTGACTCCTGTTTAACCCTGTTTTTGATTGTTCCTTGTCCACATAAGGTGGCACTGGATCATATTGATGTAAAAATCTTTTGCATCTAAAAGTCTTTCAATTAACAGCTTTCATATTCCTATTTGGCACATTGTTTAGTGCTGCCAGTAGTGCTTTTATTGATTTTTAGCAACAAGCAACTGTTGCACAGTTCACAAAAAAAAAATCACCTAATCAAAAAATGAGACCTTCTTTGATAAAGACTTAACTTCTAAAACTTCATTTTGAAGGAAACACACTCACATGTATATATTTGAAATGAAGAAGTTCATATTAGGATCTAGCTGTTCCAAGTGATTATCTCTTCAAATTAGTTTCATAAAAGAAAAGGTCAAATCGTTGAAGACATTTAATAATTTCAATGCAACAAAGGCAAATAATATTCTCTTTCTTACATAGCAGGTAATCACATAATTATAGACTGGAAATGCTTTTAAAACATTCCAGAAATGTATTGTGTCAAGCTGAGAAGCTTAGTGATATTATATATATATATATATATATATATATATATATGCATGTGCTTTAAATTTCTGCCAAGGCTTGAAATAGGTTTGATTTGTTCCTTCAAAGAATACGGGGACATTAAGTTCCATCATTTAAAAAAACGTATCAACAATGCTTTTATCTCTCAACTTCATAGCACTTAACCACAGCTTACCCCGTTGATCTTGCCAAGCAAATACACATGCAAATGATGACTCACGGAACAAAAAGACAGTCTGGTATCAAAAGGAACAAATTCTGGTGTCAACACTTAGACATCACGCGAATGTTGCTGTAGCATTAACATGAAATTTTGAGAGAGGCTTTGAGTAGTGGTTTGAGTAATGGTTTTACTAGCCTAAATACATGGTGTCCGATCTTTAGGAAAACCCTTTCCATCATTCAGATGAAATCTAGAATTCAGTGAATGTACAAGTCCTCAAAACGTCCAATGTATCGTCAGCTAAACAGAACTACTTTTATTTGCTGGACATGCAGGATGAAAAGTGTTCACCCAAGCAGGCTTTGCGTTCTAAAGAACTGGCTTATTAAATACATTGCTATCAGTAACTATTTAGTGGTTGCTGTTGGTAAACTGCTGTTTATGGCTGTTTCTTACCTTGTTTCTGGCTGACAAAGCTACTTCTGCAGGTGAATGGGCGTGTGAGCTCTTCCACCACCCAGACACCCAGTGAGATGTTAAGAACCTGTTAGAGACGCTATTAGTTTACCATCTCGAGGCTGTTGGCATGTTAAATGAGTAACTAGAGGGTATCTGTGGGGTATAGAACAGCACACCTTCACCTAAAAAAGCTCAGTTTCAGGATTATTGCTACGTGCTCTCTCAACCTCTCCGCTCTGCCAATCGAGGCTGTATTTTTATGCACTTCAGTATCTGCAGTGGTTACGGCTCCAACGAACGTTACATAAGGCCTGAAAGCTGCGGTGCCTCTAACGGAGCAGCTCCGCGCTGCACCCGCGGGCACAGCCGGCACCGCGGCCCACGCGCGGCGGGACAGGCGCGAACGCCAGCCGAGGCACCGCGGCCGCACCACGTGCGAGTAACACAAAGCTGCGCGTCCCGGCGCCCACGAGGCCGCCCCGCGGGTGCCCGGCCCGGCGACAGCCCCGGGGCACGGGCGGCACCGGCCCCGCCGCCATCGCCGCTCCCGCTTCAAAATGGCGCCCGCCGGGCGGCCCCTCGTCTCCCCAGGGAGGGCGGCGGGACCCGGCGCGGGGAGGCTGGGGAAGGGATGGCTCCGGTCCCGCAGCACCGGGGCGGGCGCGATGGCGCCGCCAGCCCCTATCTCCTGCCGGATGTGACGTATGCAGTGGCCGCGGACCACGCCCCGCAGCGCGGCCGTTAGTGACCGTTAGGCGGCCGCCGGTGACCGTTACGCGGCCGCTAGTGACCGTTGAGCGGCCGCTACCGCCGCGCCGCGCGCACCCCGCGGCCCCCGGCGGCGCGGAGGGGCCGGCGCCCCCGTCCCTGCGCGGCGGGTGCCCCGCGAAGGGAGCGCGGCCGCCGCCGCCGCTTGGTGGCCCCGCGGCGCCGTCAGTCAGGGAGGCGCCGCCTCTTCCGGGCCTTTCCGGCGGGGCCGCCGCCTCCTCCTCTCTCGCTCGCTGCCTTTTGTGAGTTATAGCAACCGTTGCCTTGTGAATCAAGCGCCATAGTCACCGTAGTCCTGGCGACTGTTACCCATCAACAACAACCGCTCCTCTCCTGCTCCTCCTCCTCCTCCTCCCGCTGCTCCTCACCCCCATCCTCACCCCCTTCCTCACCATCACCCACCACCACCACCACAACAACAGGCGCCCGCAGCACCAGCAGCGGCAGCAGGAACGCCACCACAGCCCTCCGCAGCACAGGTGAATATGCTCGGTGGGTGCCCGCCTGCCCTCCCTCCTCTCTCCCTCCCCTCCGCCGCTGCCTTCCCCCCCCTCCCGGCAGCATCCGGGCTGGGGCTGCTCCCTCGGGCTGCACCAGTGAGCGCGGTGCGGCGAGAGGAGCGACGCTCTCCCTCCTCCTCCTCCTCCTTCGCGGCTCCTGCTTCCCCGTCCCCGCGCTGCCCGCCGCGCCTCTCCTCGCCTCGGCGGCCTCCGCCGTGCCCGGATGTCCGCGCTGCGGCGGCGGGGGGCGAGCCGGGCGGGCCGGGGCCTCGCGGCGTTGCCGAAGGGCGCGGGTCTCGACGGAGGATGGCGGGGATGCGGTGGGTACGTCCCTTCCTTGGCCTCCTGTCCCCGCCAGTGCCTCTGTGTGTGTGTTGGTGGGGGTGGGATCGGGGGAGGCATCCCGGCCGCGCATTCCTTGCTGGAAAACAGCACCCCTTCCCCCTCAAAAAAAAAAAAAA